>JAKUCM010003715.1:0-36532 GCA_023374145.1 Lepidium sativum | reverse complement strand
TATTAAATATTGTGACGGTGAATAATAATGATAGATATAATGCTTTTTTTATTTCTCAAGTTCATTGATTGCTTTAAGTCTCTCAGACATCTAGTTTGAACCTATGAAGTTCTAAATATGAATATGAGTCCATGAAAACAAAAATAAACCTAATCTTTTTCTAATCAAACAAATCTTATTTTCTTCCCAATTTTAAAAGTTGTAATTGTTCCACAACATAACACAAGATTGTATATTTGTTTACTCTCTTTTATTTTTGTTGTTGTCAATAATTGTATTAACAAGATCTAATCCATAGTTTAAAGATTGTTCCTAAAATCTTTTTTTTAATTTACTAGTGTAGTGGAAATAAATCGAAACCCGATACTTTAATTTTTAGTTGGATCATCTTAGTCAGACTAAGAATAATTTCCCTTGTTTTGGATATTTTAACTACCTTTAATTTATATGTATAACTACAAACATAATTAATTATTTTTTTGATGAAAATTGTAGTCAAAGTTATGTTTGATTACTTGATTTGCACTAAAAAGTCTGTCCAAAAGATTTATTGTCTAATGCAATTACTAATGAGTCTTCCCTCGTATTCCCAAACATTTATTGACTTGACTAAGTTGGTTATATTTTCACATGATTGCACACACAAAGTAAGAAAAAAAATGAAAGTTGCATTTTCACATGATTATTACCTTTTTGTGTAAAGGTTTTAATAATCAATTTTAGAAATTAAACACCGCAATTAGGAAACTTTTGGGCATGAGAAAAGTGAATTGTTCGAAGGAAGAAAGTTAGATTTAACAGAAAATCTAAATAGGGACCACAGACAGATAGAACCTTATTGGATTTTGATAGATTTTGGAAATGGTGATTGGATTAAAATTGAGAAATGATTATATGTTCAAAAAGTAAACAGAAAAAGAAGAAAAGTAAACGAAAACGAATGGCTTCAAAGACTTTTTCTCATATTCGTAAATGACGTGGGACTCGTTGCTCCTTAGCTTTTTTTGTTTTTGTTTCTGAATGGAGCTCCATCTCTCTCATAGTTAGTTTTCTTATAGTCAACTATTGGATTTTATTTTCATAAATGTATCTACACACATCAATTATTATTTATTTAGATAGAAAAATAGACTGAATTTAGATAACGGTTCTGACTGGTAGGAGTTTTTAAGTTAGTTTTTGATTTTTATTTTTGAAAAAACCAATTTTTAGTTAATCATGAGTTGTAAAAATAATTTTTTAAAAACTCAAAACTATTTTTAAGTTGTATTCTACCATCTATGTTTTTGGTTTTCAGTTTGTCTTTTTTTGTCAACAGCAAATATTATATTAATGAAAAATAATCCCCAAGAGAATCACATACAATCAATGATAAGACCGACTTTTTGACAGATCTGACGAGAGCATATGCACTATAATTAAGAGTACGAGGAATTACCAAAAGTAAAATGACGAATAAGAGGTAATAACCGGGTAAATTTCTCCTGGTACGAAATGAACGCCGACCAATCTCCTAGGTTGTCGATAACCTTCAGTACCGTCTCACAGTCCGTCGACACTTCTACCTCTAAGATCTGGATCGCCGGAAGAGGTATTAATTTCTAAAAATTAGACTACAACTGGCTGGCTCACTAGCCAAATTTCTACATAATGTAGGCGTAGAGACAATATCTCGTTGTGCAAATGAACTGTCTTAAGTGGACTTATCGCCATCTAGGCTAAGAGCCATTTGCAAGTAGACTAAATTTAGATAATGGTTTTGACTGGTATGATTTTTTAGTTAGTTTTTGATTTTTGTTTTTGAAAAAACTAATTTTTAGTTAATCATGATTTGTAAAAATAATTTTTTAAAAACTCAAAACTATTTTCAAGTTGTAAACTACCATCCCTTTTGTGAGGGAAATACATGCCATTAAGATTGGTTCAGAACGTTGACACGTTTCTATTCCAGATGCCGCAATTCTGCATTTTAGTGGGTCGCGTCAAAGGCCTAAATTTAGGAAACTGCCAGTTCCAATTTGAGTTTCAGTCAGAGGCAGATTTGGTAAGTGTAGTACAGTACGGGTCCATTAATTTTGATGGATGGATGGTCTCGTATGCTCCATGGAAACCCATGGCAAATGCAGACTATCCAAACACGATAAAACTCTGGCTTAAGTTTACTGGAATCCCATTTGAGTATCGTGTGGAAGAAGTGTATAGATTAGTGGCTAGCTCGATAGGTTTGGTCCTAAAAATAGATGTCGATAAGGGTCAGGTTTTATTGGAACTGTCATGTTCTAAGCCTTTAATATTCTCATCGGTCTTGGAATTTGAGGAGGGTAAAGAGTCGAAAATCATGCTGGAATATAGAAGACTAGAAGGATATTGTTCTTTGTGTTTTAGAATGACACATGATTCCACAATCTGTTATAAGTCAAAAGGTGAGAATCGTGTAGTTAGTGAGGACATGAGTAGAAAACCACCTCAGTTAGATCGAAATAAAAGTTTTAAAGGGGCAGTGTTGCATGGGAAGAAGGCACTAGGAGTTGCTGCTAAGGTTAACATAGCTGCGGGCAAAACCATATGTGATAAAAGAGGTTGGGATGCCTCTATAATGGAGTCTGCCTCGAATATAATAGTTAAGGTAAAGGTTGGTTTCACTGTTTGTGCGAATGGTTTTATGGTGGGTATAGATGTATTATCAATGTATTTCTTTCAGGAACATGAAGTAGAGGTACAAGGTCATTTCGAGTCGGCAAAAAAGGCGAGAAGACCTTTGTTTCAGGAAACTGATGCTGAACATGAAGTGGAGACCAGTGGGATCTCTCAGAATGAAGGGAATACAGAACTAGGTATCTTGGCGGCTGTCGATCAGGAACTCCTAGAAATGACAGCAGAGCAGCTGGAGGCGGTCGATAATCTGGTCTTGAGTGAGAACGATGAGATAGAGGATAAAATCTTGGAGGAGATAACCATGGAGGCTGTAATGAGTAGTCAACAAGACTTAACAGTAGAAGAAGAGGCTCGGGTACATGAAAAGATGGCTGCCAAGCTGAAGAAATTCAAGGCAACCAAGGCTGTAAAATCGCCTGTGGGTGCGAGAAAATTAGGAGGGCGAGTTCTAACACCGTTGAGAGGTGTGTCCACAAAGAAGATGGCTTTAGTGGGATCACCACAGGTAATGCCTCGTTTGGTTAAGCCTAAGGAAGGCAAGAATAAGGAGCAGGATAAGAGCTCCAGTAATGTTTTAATTTCATGAGTTTTAAATTTGTGTGTTGGAATTGCCAAGGGATTGGTAATAAGTTAACAATAAATTATCTTCACAACATTTGGAAAATTTGTAGACCTGAATTCTTATTTCTTTTAGAAACAAAAAATAAAATTCATTTGTTGGATATATTACAATTGCATTTAAATTTTAATAATTTGGTAACGGTCGAACCGAATGGGCTTAGTGGTGTTTGGCCTTAATGTACAATGATAATTAGAATGTTAATGTTAATTATAAGAATAAGAATATGATTGACATTTCATTAGATATATTTAATGTTAGATCTCATATAACTTTTCTATATGGGAAACCGGTATAGGGTAATCGATTGTATGTCTGGGAACAATTAACTCAAATGGGTACCACGAGAACAGGGCCATGGGTCATCAGTGGTGACTTTAATGAGATTTCCGGAAACCACGAAAAACAAGGAGGAGTCTTGAGAAGTTCTCAGTCGTTTTTCCAATTTAATCAAATGATTAGAGATTGTGGTATGATAGAATTCCCAAAATTAGGGAATACTTGATCTTGGCGAGGAATTCATAGAAATGATGTAGTTCAGTGTTGTCTGGATAAGGCTTATGGTAATGTTCATTGGTATGACTTATTCACATCAGGAGAAATACACTATTTGGAGATGATTGGGTCTGACCATAGACCAATATTTGGAAAATTTCAAACAGAAGTGCATATGAATAAACGTCCAACTTTTTGTTTTGATAACAGATGGATAGGGAAAATGGGATTTAGAGATATTGTAGAACGCAGTTGGGTTCAAGATGGTTTACGTGGGAACTAGAGCGCTTCCTTCTTGGAGAAGATAAAGAGGTGTCGTAAGGAAAATTCACATTGGAGAAAGATGAATGTCCAGTCTGGACATCGGAAGATCTTAGATTTGAGACAATTGGTCGATGATTGTGTCAGTGCTTCAATACCGGTTCCAGAGAGATTGGAAGAATCTACTATTTAATTAAAAGAGGCATACCTGAAGGAGGAAATGTATTGGAAACAGAAAAGTAGAAATCAATGGCTTCAGGAAGGCGATGAGAATACTAGATTTTTCCATGCTAAATTCAAACAACGACGTGTGCAGAATCGAATATCAGGGTTAGTAACTAGGGATGGCACATGGGTAGTCAAAGAGGCAGACATAGTTCATGAAGCATCAGACTATTTTACTAATCTATTTTCCATTAATAGTGGTCATCTGAGTCCGATTACGGAACTAGACAATCAAATTCTGACACATCCAGTCGATGAGTTGGAAGTTAAAAATGCTCTCTTTTTAATGAGTCCAGATAAAACGCCGGGACCGGATGGGTTGACAGCTCAGTTTTATCAGTTTTTCTGGGATTTCGTTAAATCATATTTGGTAGGGTTGATCAATAGGTTTTGGGAACAAGGTTTTTTTGAGAAAACTTTGAATAAAACGAATATTTGTCTTATTCCAAAGACAGCCCGACCAACTATAATGACTGAGTTCAGAACATTCAGTCTATGTAACATCAGTTATAAGATTATTTCTAAAATCTTGTGTTTACTGGTGAAAAGGGTGTTACCCAAGCTAGTGTCGGAGACGCAATCGGTGTTTGTTGCTGGGCGTCTAATTTTGGACAATATTTTGATTTCTCAGGAGATGGTGCATGCTCTTAGAACAAATAGTAATGTCAGGGAAAATTTCATGGGTATAAAGACTGATATGAGTAAGGCGTATGACAGAGTGGAATGGAATTTCATACAATCTTTGTTAATTAGATTAGGTTTTTGTGAGAAGTGGGTTCGCTTCATCATGTGGTGTATTTCTAGTATTGAATATTCAGTCCTAATTAATGGGGTTCCAGGGGGAAGAATTGTGCCTCACAGGGGGTTAAGACAAGGCGATCCTCTGTCACCATACTTGTTCATTTTGTGTACCGAAGTCCTTATTGCTAAAATTAATAAGTCTGTTGAGCAACGTCTCCTAATTGGTATAAGGATTGCACGAGATAATGCAACAATGTCGCATTTATTATTTGCGGACGATACACTATTTTCTGTAACGCTACCGTAGTGGAGGCCAAAATGATACTGCATATTCTCAATGAATATGAATTAGTATTGGGTCAGAAGATTAACTTTGATAAGTCCTCGATTCAATTTGGACACAATGTAGTTGAGGCAAACATAGACGCAGTTTGGACTATTGTAGGGATCCAGAATTTGGGAGGTCTAGGAACGTATCTAAGACTAACGGAGAGTCTAAGTGGATCAAAGGTCCAAATTTTTGCTTATGTGGCAGAGAGATTGGAAGCCCGGATAGCTAATTGGACGACAAAGTTTTTATAGCGGGCGGGTAAGGAGATTTTGATCAAGTCAATTCTTACCGCATTACCAACTTATGCGATGAGTTGTTACATGCTTCCTAAAGAGCTCCTTCATAGAGTGCAGTTTGCTATTGCACGGTTTTGGTAGGCAAATTCAGCTACATCAGGAGGAATACACTGGAAAAAATGGGAGGATCTGTGTCGACCTAAAGCAAAAGGTGGTTTAGGTTTTCGTAGGTTAGAAGGATTTAATATGGCGCTTTTGTCAAAGCAATATTGGAGACTAATAGAGTTTCCAAATACCCTTTTGGCTAGAGTGTTGAAAGGGAAATACTACAAGGAAAAGTGCATACTAGACGCTCAACCACAGGTAGGCACCTCCTATAGTTGGCTAGCATTGTGGCTAGCAAAACTTTAACCAATAAAGGTATTATTAGGAGATGGCAAAACGACTAGAGTGTGGAAGGACCATTGGATTCCGGACATATGCCCACGACCAGCGGTAAGTTCGGAGTTACATGTTTTTTCGGACATAACAGTGGATCAGTTTATCGACCGTAACACCGGTCAATGGAAGGAGATTTTGGTCTGTCAGTACTTTGAGCCCCGAGATACCCAACTAATTTTGGCTATGCGTATTCCAAAGGATTAACGTGTACATAAGTGGGTGTGGTATTTTATTAAGACTAGACGATATTCGGTTAAGTCGGGCTATGCATTATTTGAAGGGGATTCAGGGGAGGATCAACCACAGATTGATCCTTTTGCGGACATTTTCTTTCAGAAAATATGGAAGTTAAATTGTCCTAATAAGATTAAGCATTTTATATGGCAGATTTTGACAGGGAGTATAACTGTACTACATAATTTGACCAGACGTAGTTCCGGAGGGGATCCTAGATGTCCGCGATGTGCGGCAGACCAAGAGTCGATGATGCATGTATTTTTTGAGTGTCCCCCATCCCGCTAAGTATGGACATTATCTCCAATTCCTTCAGCGCCGAGAGGGTTTCCGAGGGATTATATCTGGTATAATCTGGATGTTTTGATCTCGAGAATCTCCCAGCAGGTGGAGGGGGAAGTTTTTCCTTGGATTATATGGCAGATTTGGAAAGCACGTAACGCTTTTTGTTTTTCGAACAATGATTTAGACCCTAGATTAGTATTATAGAGAGCGCTCCTAGATTATAAGGAGTGGTCTAGGGTCCGTACAAGGATTGAGATTCCGATAGACTCATCGAGGTCTATAACTGACAGTTGTAAGTCGGTATTAATTTTCCCTATCACAGCTAATCAGACGTTCACCCGGATACAAGTGTTATGTGGACGCCTCCTGGAAAGCATCTAACCCTTATTCGCGTTTTGGTTGGATAGCTTTTCCAGATTCAGTGGAGGGAATATTGACGGGATCAGAGAGAGGACATCGATGTCTATCGCCGTTGCATGCAGAGTTGGAAGTTGTCCTTCGGGCATTGAAGGCGTTAGTGCAGAGACGGGTTGAGGTATCTACTGATTGCGAGTCGGTGTGGCATGTTCTTCAGCATCCAGAGGACTGGCCGGCGTTCGAGATATATCAGGAGGAATTTGCTCGACTGAAATCGCTCTTTAGAAGTTGCACTTTATCAGTTATCCCGAGATCGTTGAATCACAAGGCAGACGGGTTAGCTCAGGCAGGTCAGACAGGTCTGAATCGAATCTAATAGAGGTAGGACCGGTGTTCTAACTTTATGATTTTTATATTTTTGTCGTTGATAAAAAGAAAAAAAAAACTACTATCTCCGTTTTTGTTGATCTAAAAATTAGGAAAAACTAATTTTGAGAAATTAATTTCTCTAATGTCTAAAAACTAGTTATTTGTGGTTTTTGAGAAAAAAATAATTAAAATGTAAAAAATAAAATCAAAATTTAAATCTAAAATCTAAAATTTGAAATCCAAAAATTAGAAACTAAATACAAACATTAGCAGCCATTCATAACCTTTATATAAAACTTAAAAGATTAAGATTTTTCAAAAATATATTCAAATCGATTTAATTGTTAACAAATTAATAATAAAAAAATTAGAGAAGTCAAGCTGTAGTTAAATAATCTTTTGCCCAAATTATCATAACGTAGAAACTTGGATTAGAAAGTACTTTATACCATCAAATAATTATCTAATTCTTCACTATTAAAACGTGTTTAGGAAAAGGTCTGATGCTTTTGTATATGTAAAGTATGTGTATTTATAATCACCAATATTACTAGTTTTATTGTTATATATATAATATTTTTTATTAAAACAACCAAAAAAAAAGAATATTTATTAAAAGATAATAATATTTTGATAATTTTTTTAATAGATGTTTGAAATTCTAATTTATATTAAAATTCCAAATCTTTTTTAACCTTTTATTATTCGTTTTTACCATAAACACTTGTTAAAACATTATAAGTAAATTGACTTTGGTATAATGGTAGGTTGTAAATGTACAAAAGATTAATATTTTTTTACATTTAAAAATTGAATCTCACTGTTTATATTATATATAAATTTAATTAATAAATTAGTTAGTTGTATTTCAATATTAATAAAAAAAACGTCATAAAAGACTACAAAATTCATCTACGTTTGATCAAGTAGTACATACGTATTTTACCAGAATTTAATTCTAAAAGATAGCTAAGTTTAGTCTATAAATTCGATAACTGCAAGTGTCATTTAGTCTAGTGGTAGGTGGTAAGTCCACAAGACGCATGCGTACTTGCATATCTTAGGATCGAGTTCCCCCGCTTGCACTTGCAAGAATTTGGCTAATGAACCGGCCATTTGTGACCCTATGTTGACAAAAAAAATTCGATAACTTCAATAAAAGATTTATTATTGTCAAAATGTGTGATCCTGGTTAGTAATGATATTTATGGTTAATTATTATTATTTATTATTTTTGCCGAATTTTCTGAACCAATGATAATGCACGATCTATGTGGGAATCGAATAATTCTTTTTCATTGTCGAAAAAGTAGCATATACCTTCGTTGAAGATCCAAGTTTCTTGAATATATCATCATATATTGTTATTATAAAAATACTTTGGTTGGTGTATTCTTTTTTCTTCTTGTTTTTTTTTTTACTTTTCTGTCAAAGTGATTGATATATATTAATGTATAAATATCGATTGATGTCAATATACTAGACATACTATCTATTAGAATTTATCAGGCCAAAAACCATATCAAATACAATAAACTTTGTTTTCAGTCTTTCAGCATAACTAACCAGATGATGCTGAGACTATATATGTTTTCATCAACAGATAAATTAACAAAAAGTTTATACGATTCTCTAAATAAATTCTTATATAAAAAACAATAATAATGAATTTAACCACTTCAAAAAAAACATTTCGTCGCTAAAGTTAAGTTTTTTTTTGTCAATTATCCTAATAGCTTTTAAATACCGCTACTACTACTAGTGTTTTAAGGATTTGTAAAATGATTACACTACTAAGCCACATGTCCTTGCCGAATTTTATAGTTTAATTAATTTTCTTTTTTTGATATTTTGCTAAAAACAAAAAAAATAAAATAATTAAATAGGAGTAGTAGACAAAGCATGTTCAATCTCCTTTACAAATATTGAAAAGGCAAAAACACTAAAGTTGACTCTAAGTAATGTTTAAGAATATCGTACCAAAATCTTCAAATTAACTATTTAAATATAGTCTAAACACTAAACACCATAATTAGTCTTAAAAAGGATTATTTTTTACTCAAAGATAAGAAAAGATTCTAATTCGTAAAAAACAAATAAAGCTAGTTGACGAAAAAAATAAAAGAACATAGAAGATGACAAAAGAGGAAGCATTGATTCGTGTGTTCTGACAGGTAATAAATCTTATAAGTTCCAAGTAATTGTTCAAATATAACTAACTGGACAAGATTTGAGTCAAACAATACAAAAACCAAAGTTAAGGAAATAGAATATTTATTGCATGAAGTTTCGTTTTAATTTCCCTTAAAAAACCAATCAAAACACACTCAACACGGTTTCCATTAACGAATATTCCATTCCTCAAAAGCTTCATATATTTCTGTGTTCTTGGAAATGTTTTGACTTTGGTTGTCTCATTTCTTGTTCACAAACTTCTGTCCTGAAATCCAAATTACTACTCTTAAATCTTTGTCCAAAACTCTCTCTTGTCTGAACAAAAACAATCTAAAAAAGAATGGGTTATGGTAGAAACTTAGATTTCTTTACAGTGTTGCTTGTTCTAGGTTTGGTTCTGAATAGCTTAGTTTTGTTATGTAATGGAGGAACTACAAGTAAATTTGTCAGGAAATTGGAAGAATCAATGGATATGCCATTTGATAGTGATGTCTTTCGATTTCCTCCTGGATATAATGCTCCTCAACAGGTTCTTAATCAACAATCTTTTCTGAGTTTTGTTTGTAATTATTTAATTTTGAAGCTTTATATTGCTATTCTTAGTTGGTGTTTAGTTTTTATTGTTTCCAATTAAATATTGAGTATCATTTTGTGTGTGTGTGTGTTTTATAATCATATTCTAATTGTGTGAAAAGCTATTTATTGGACGATTCTAATTGATTCAAGCTTTGTTTATTTGAACCTTTTTCAAGAAGTATGTACCAAAGAATTTGATACAAATGAGTTTTTGATTTGAGGATTTTTATTCTGCAAATAATTAAGGTGCATATAACACAAGGAGATGTAGAAGGCAAAGCAATTATAATATCTTGGGTGACACCAAAAGCAAAAGGATCAAATACAGTATTTTATTGGAAAGAGAATAGCTTGAAGAAGCTCAAAGCTAAAGGCAAAACATATACTTACAAGTATTATAACTATACTTCTGGTTATATTCATCATTGTGTCATCAGACACTTGGAGGTGAGGTTCATTATCATCAATTGATCATCATCATTGTTATTGCTTTATTTGATGTTGTGGTGGTTTTTGTTTGTTTTGTTGCAGCATGACACCAAATACTATTATGTGCTAGGTGTGAGACAAACCATGCGCAAGTTCTGGTTCTTCACTCCTCCTGAGATTGGTCCTGACGTTCCTTACACGTTTGGTCTGATTGGTATTGTCCTTAAAACAAACATATTCATGGTTTTTCTGAAAAAGAGTAAATTTGTGTTGGACTTGATCTTGTATTGGAAACTTGTTGTTTTGCAGGGGATCTTGGGCAGACTTTTGACTCAAACATGACCTTAACACATTATGAGAATAACCCAATGAAAGGACAAACAGTATTGTTTGTTGGTGATATCTCATATGCTGATTTTTATCCAGACCATGACAATAGAAGATGGGATAGTTGGGGTAGATTTGCTGAAAGAAGCACAGCTTATCAGCCCTGGATTTGGACTGTAGGAAACCACGAACTCGATTTTGCTCCTGAACTTGTAAAGCCTCTTGCTTCTTACTTCATCTTCTTAGTTTTGCTTCAGGCTAAACTAATATCTTATTAGACCAGACATTACAATAGATTATATTGAGATTGAGTTGGATTGTTTTATGCTTTGCACAGGGGGAAACCAAACCATTTAAGCCATTCAATAATAGGTACCGTACTCCTTACAAAGCATCTGGCAGTACGCAACCATACTGGTACTCGATTAAGAGAGGATCGGCTTACATAATCGTGCTAGCTTCATATTCAGCATATGGTAAGCCATCTTTAAATTTTGACCCTTGTTTCTTACAATATATTCAAACCAAGACTCTAAGGACTGAACATTTCTTCTTTCTTTGACAGGAAAATACACACCACAATACCGATGGCTCGAAGAGGAGTTCCCAAAGGTTAATAGGTCAGAAACTCCATGGTTGATCGTTTTGATGCATTCTCCATGGTACAACAGCTACAATTACCATTTCATGGAAGGTGAAACCATGAGGGTGATGTATGAGCCATGGTTCGTCAAATACAAAGTCGATGTTGTTTTTGCAGGTCATGTCCACGCCTACGAAAGATCAGTAAGATAAAAACAGAACTTTGACTCATCATATCTAAAAAATAATATATTCTAAGAGCTCTAAGCTATTGTGAAACCAGGAACGTGTATCAAACATTGCTTACAACATAGTTAACGGCGTTTGTAGTCCAGTTAAAGATCAATCAGCTCCAGTCTACATCACCATTGGTGATGGAGGCAACATTGAAGGATTAGCCAACAAGTAAGCTCATCGTTTAAACATTTGTGCTTTCATTAGAACCATTAAGGTGATGAGTTTGAATGTGTGATATGGTTTTCTGTAGCATGACTGAGCCTCAACCAAAGTACTCAGCCTACAGAGAAGCGAGCTTCGGGCACGCGATATTCTCGATAAAGAACAGGACTCACGCATACTATGGATGGCACAGGAACCAGGATGGTTACGCAGTTGAGGCTGACAGAATGTGGTTTAACAATAGATTCTGGCATCCTATTGATGATTCTCATTCTTCCAGTTCTTGAGAACCTATAAGAACCTGATTTGTTGTAACATTATGATCGACTTTCGATGAATAAAGAGTTCTTAGAGCATCTCCAACAATACATTTTGATTGGCCAGGAGTGAAACTTCAAAATGAGATTTTGGTTTTGAGGTTTCAAATAAAACTTTAACACTATTAGTAATTTTTATTATAGTTCCTAAAAATAATATTTTTTTTAGATTATGATAAAACTTGATAAATATAAAATACGACAAAAATATTATACACAATACTACATAGAAAAATAAAGTTACATGATAATTAAAAAGTTACATTTAATTACATTTTTGAAAATAAAACACATAAACTAGAATTATATTTAATTTTGTATAATATTTTTGTTCGATGTTATATAATATTTCTTCAATATTTAATTTTTTGATTATATATTAATGTTTTTATTTTCTCAAAGACAAAATTTCTTCAATATTTAATTTTTTTGAGGTTCAATGGTATAATCTTTTGTAGGGTTCTTAATTTTTTTTTGAAAGTTAAATTTACAATTACAAAAGGGCTTTGATTGCATCTCTTTACTAATTTTATTATGTAACTATAGAGATCTTGCTCAAACGCAAGATTGAATATAAATCAAAAGAATGTAGCAACTATTTTAACAGAGAGAAAAATGAAACTTTTCTCTTAGTTTAGGAGGAAGAAGCAGAGTCTCAAATGGGATAAATCAGTCAAGTGCTGCAATAACGACATCAACACATCTTGGGTGGTGGAATCTCCTCCAAGATCTTTGATTCGATAATTACCATCTCTAATCACTTGTTTCACTGCGGTTTCAAGCCTATCAAAAAAACTTTGGAAACTGGAAATGTTTAAGAATCATAGCGGATGAAAGAAGTAAAGCCACTAGATTAGCTTTCTTCTGTTGCAATATCTTATCATTCCCAACATTCCCTGCTGATGCTCCTTGTTTAAATATCGCATGTTCTGCACCAACATTTCCTATGGATCTCCAACAAAACCCAAAACAATGTCCATTGTTAAGAAAGCTTATTAACTTCAACTTAATGATATGTTTTCCATGGAAAAACCTTCTGGCATCACTCCAGTGCCACCTGCAATTCCAGCTGCAGTGTTTGCTATAAGGTTACCATACAGACTTGGAGTCACCTGAAACAAACCAACAGAATAAGATTTGCACAAACCAACAACAAAGACTCAAATTGCTCCTTCAAGTTTTGAATTTTTGGAATACAATGACATCAAATTGCTCTAGCTTAGCAACAAGCTGCATACAACAATTGTCTACAATGATTTCATTGTAAGTAATCCCTGAATACATTTTAGCAACCTCTATGCAAGATTCAAGGAAGAGTCCATCTACAAGCTTCATAATGTTAGCTTTATGAACATCATAGCCGCATTACAACATCTTTTGCTTTTGATGTTTCGAAAACTAACCTAGAGAAATGAGAACTAACCTAGACAATGGAGCAATAGCTAGCAGTATCTCTCTGAAGCATATCATCAAACAGCTTGCGTGCCTTGTATGTGCTCGAGAACTTTGTATACATGGAGATGAGAGAATTGGAAACAACAGTATCAGAATGAGCACCTGATTTGAGACAATGAAACTGTTAGCTAAGTAAGAACGAGTCCTGATTCAAAGAGCAAGCTTTAATGACTGAAGGAAGAATCGCTATGAGAATTGGAAATTCAACAATCGGAAACAGACATTAAATCAATTCAAACCGAGAACATACAAGGCGATTGAAGGGTATCGTACGAAGATTCTCAAGAATTTGAATAAACATCGAGGCCGCTCGAGAGAGAAGACGAAACCCCAAGGATTTACAGAGAAAGTTGGCGAAGAAATAAGACTCGAAGAGGCGAAGAGTGAGACTCGAAGAGGCCAATCAAAAGATGCCACATAGGCGTATCTTAACGCTTCTAAAAACTCTAAGTTTAGAATCGTTTCTTATTCATTAAATCCTCCTTACAATTTTTTAATATTAAATTAACACTAAGAACCTCCATTAAATACACTAATGGAGGTGCTCTAAGACCATTTTCAATAGTGATTTTTTAGAGGAGCTCTTAGCATTTTAAAGTATTAAAAAAATAAAAAAGTAAGAAAGAGAGTAAATTGGGGTTTTTATCTAAGAGATTTAAGAACCTCTAAATGAAGTTCTTACATAGTTGTCATTTTTTAATTGGTTCAAAATTAATTAAAAATGTTAAATTTAATTTTTTTATTAAAATAATGTTAAGATACTCATTTTAAGCTTCTCTTAGATGGAGATGTTCTAATGCTGCTCAACAGGTTTTAAATATTTTTTCATTGTTTTTGTTTATAGTTATTAAATTAAGAAGCTTTATTGTGCTATATTGTAAGTGGGTGTTTAATTTTCTCCAATTAAATTCTACTTATCACTTTTTGTGTGTGTGTTTTATAAGTATATTCTACTTGTGTGAAAAGCTAAACTATTCTAATCGATTTAAGCTTTGCCTATTTAAAAGAAATATGTACCAAACAACTTGGTATGTATGAGTTCTTCACTTGGGGTTTTATAAAGGTACATATAACACGAGATGTAGAAGGGAAATCAATTATAATAAAAATCTAACACAGTCCTTTATTGGAAAGAGAATAGCTTCAAGAAGCTCAAAGCGCATGGCGAAACAAATACTTACAAGTTCTACAACTATAATTCTGGTTATATCCATCATTGCGTCATCAGAAACTTGGAGGTTCATCATCATCAATTGATCATCATCATTGTTATTTGCTTTTATTTCATGTTGTGGTGGTTTCCTTTGTTTTTGTTGCAGTATGATTCAAAGTACTATTATGTGCTAGGTGTAGGACAAACAATGCGCAAGTTCTGGTTCTTCACTTCTCCTAAGATCGATCCTGATGTTCCTTACACGTTTGGTCTGATTGGTATTGTCCTTAAAACAAATGTTATTCATGGTTTTAGGAAAAATGTAATTTATAAGCCTCTTCTTGGACTTGATCTTGTGTTGGAAATTTGTTGTTTTGAAGGGGCTTCTTGGGCAGACTTTTGACTCAAACATGACCTTAACACATTATGAGAATAACCCATCAAAAGGACAAGCAATTTTGTTTCTCGGAGATATTTCATATGCTGATACTTGTTGGTTTTGGCACTCAAAGCCCCAAGAAAAGTTGCGGAAGCATTGAAAACCCAAGAGAAGAATTGGAGAGAATTAGAGTGAAAGGGATTTGATTTCTCATTGATTTTCATGGAGATACAATAGGAGCCTTTTATACAGAGAGAAAGGGGAGAAGAAAGCTTAGAGAAGTCTCTAAAATCTCTTTGAATACAAGAGGAAAGGAGGATGAAGAGAGGAGAAATGGTCCCCCCCTTTCAACGGTCATTTTAACCAAAGGTTGGGGAACACTCGGCTCTTGTCTTATTCACCAACGGTCATCACCTCACCTCCTCTCCAACGGTCCTCTAATGCCTTCATCCACGCATCTTTCTTGTTTTCCAAGTCATGGTTCCACTCACTTGTATCCCAAGGTTCTCATGAATCAATACTCCCCCTCAAGTTAAGCCGCAAGGAACGGAGGCTTAACTTGGAAGCTCATGAACGATCACCTCATTAAAAACCTTCATAGCTAAAAACCACATGGGAGAAAAGACTTGGAAGGAAAAAAAGAGTATGACCATTCATGAGGAGGGGACCTTTGAGCATGGTTGATCAAGACTCACAAGTCCTAGTTTGCCATAGATATATTGACAAATCTTCGTACTTGCGGCCTTGGTAAAGATGTCCGCCAATTGGAGAGAATTAGAGTGAAAGAGATTTTATTTCTCATTGATTTTCATGGAGATACAATATGAGCCTTTTATACAGAGAGAAAGGGGAGAAGAAAGCTTAGAGAAGTCTCTATAATCTCTTTGAATACAGGATGAAAGGAGGAGGAAGAGAGGAGAAATGGTCCCCCCTTTCAACGGTCATTTTGACCAAAGGTTGGGGACAACTCGGCTCTTGTCTTATTCACCAACGGTCATCACCTCACCTCCTCTCCACCGGTACTCTAATGCCTTCAACCACGCCTCTTCCTTGTTCTCCAAGTCACGATTCCACTCGCTTGTATCCCAAGGTTCTCATGAATCAATAATACTTATCCAGACCATGACAATAGGAGATGGGACAATTGGGGTAGATTTGCTGAAAGAATTACAGCTTATCAACCCTGGATTTGGACCGTAGCAAACCATGAACACGAATTTGCCCCCCAGATTGTTAATCTTCTTGCTTCATCTTTTTAGTTTTTGTTTTTGCTTTATGCTAATAAAATGCTATAAGAGTATCTAACTAGACCTCAGAATGAATTGGATTGTTTTTATGCAATGTGCAGGGGGAAACCATACCATTTAAGCCATTCAATAATAGGTACCGTACTCCTTACAGAGCATCTGGCAGCACGCAACCATACTGGTACTCGATTAAGAGAGGATCGGCTTACATAATCGTGCTAGCTTCATATTCAGCATATGGTAAATCTTGACCTATTTTTCTCGAATTATTCTTAGCCAAGACTCTGAGGACTGAATAATTCTTCTATCTTTCTTGAACAGGAATGTACACACCGCAATACCAATGGCTCGAACAAGAATTCCCAAAGGTTAATAGGTTAGAAACTCCATGGTTGATTGTTACGATGCATTCACCCTGGCACAACAGCTATAATTACCATTTCATGGAAGGTGAAACCATGAGAGTGATGTATGAGTCCTGGTTCGTCAAATACAAAGTAGATGTTGTTTTTGCAGGTCATGTCCACGTCTACGAAAGATCAGTAAGACAAAAAAAAAAGAACTTTGACTCATCATATCTCAAAAAAGAAAAACTATAGATTCTGAAAAATTTGAGCTATTGTGAAACCAGGAACGTGTATCAAACATAGCCTACGACGTAGTTAACGAAAATTGTAGTCCAGTTAAAGATCAATCAGCTCCGGTTTATATCACTGTTGGTGATGGAGACAATCTTGAAGGATTAGCCAACAAGTAAGCTCATTGTTAAAACATTTTTACTTTCATTAGAACCATTAAGGTGATGAGTTTAAATGTAGCATGACTGAGCCTCAACCAGAGTCCTCAGCCTACAGAGAAGCAAGCTTCGGGCACGCGATATCCTCGATAAAGAACAGGACTCAAGCGTACTATGGATGGCACCTGAACCAGGATGCTTATGCAATTGAGGCTGATAGAATGTGGTTTAATAACAGATTTTGGAATCCCATTGATGTTTCTTCTTCTTGAGAGAACCTTAAGAATCTGATTTGGTGTAACATTACGATTGAATTCCCATAAATAAATACAATGTGTTTGAGTTCTTATGCCTTTAATACCAAACGTTAGTAAGTTAAAAAAAAAGCTGGTGAGATTCTTGATTTTCGAATAAATTAATTGACTCTTTTGGATAGACAGAAAAAGATTGATGGTTTAAAAGAGAATTTACAAAAAGTAGAAGGTTTTATTTGTAATTAACTCGCTATCTTTCGGTTATTTCGTTTTTGATTGTAATTTTCATGATTCTCCGACTTGCAGAATTTTAAGTTTGAAGAACAGAATTCGTTCACTTAAACATCTCCAGAGTTTAGAATCAGGTTCATTCGTAATCAATTGATCTCACTCATTGCTTTTGAAACTCTTTGATCTGTGGAAGCTTGACGAACCAAAGTGGATGCTTAGAAAGTTAATCAAATGGAGGCGAAAATCGGATCAGAGGTAGAGATCTGTGAGAAAGATGAAGAAAAGAAGCAATCAAAGGATCCTGAGTTTTTGAGCTGTATGATGCAACCTGCAACAGCTGATTCAGATCCCCAGTACATTGGAATCCGCCGAATTCTACTCCATCGGAAAGCTGAATCTGGTGTTATTACTCGCCGTTATGTAAGTTCTTAATCTCTCTTCATACAATTTCTCCGGAAATTACTGTTGATGGATTGGGTTTTGATTTCTAAGAACTGTTGTTGTTTTTGTGTTCTCATTGAAGGATTGGAGATGCAATGGAAAAGGTTATGTTGCATATCGTAATTTCATTAGTAGACCTAGAAAGTGGGAGAATTTGCGAACGCCCAGTCTCTTAAGCAGTCCAGGAAACAGGTTTTAGCACTAAATTTTACATTTTTTTTCCGCATAAACCAACATCTTGAACATAGAAGATCTTAGTCAAAATCTATGCTTTTAGTTGCTTTCTGCCGATTTATGTTCCAATACAATTCTGACGTCAGGGTAATTTACTGGTTGATGCATCAGTGGTCGATGGCTTCCTTCCCCAAGTCCTCTTTCCCATCAATTTGAAGCTGAGAGCTTCACTTCTAGTAGGGTAAGTAAAATTCATCCACTCTTGCCACTTTTAGTTTGGAGGGATGTAAGTTCAAAGAAAGAACATTAGGATTCCCTTAACAAAAGCAGATCATTTGGATTTTTTTCTTCATTCTGCAATTAACTTATCAGGTGTCTGTTCCTAGGATTTACGGAGTGCCAATCAGGTTTCAAGCCGTAGAGCTAGTTTTAGCTCAAGTTTGAGTGATGGTGATCATCCGTATCGTGGTGGTGGTGTTGAGCATGCGTACTCTTTTGTCGGAATGCATTGCATCTTCGATCAATGCAAATCTTCTGGTATATTTTGTTTCTTATTGGTTTTTTGTTTAATACAATCATTTTGCGATTTTTCTTCTAAGAATGAGTCTGTTAATTTCTATGCAGTTACTGTTCTAAAGTTTGGTCACATGAGTTCTGATCTACTTGCATATGGAGCATCAGATGGAAGCTTAACAGTTTGCAGCCTCTCGGAAGAGCCTTCTGTCCTCAAGCAATTAACAGGGCACTCAAAAGATGTCACAGGTTCGATTGACTGGCACTGTCTCCTTTTAGTTTTCTCTGTATCTTGGTTAGACCTGCCGTGTTCTTGAAAACTCTTAGAATACGATGCATGGCTTTCTTAGGTGTAAAACTTGATTGGCTAGTTTAATGAAATTATCTGTAATGAATAGATTATGTGGGTGTATGTATGACATTAGTTCTAGATCTTATGTCTAACTAAAATTCAAGCGTCATATTTTCTTGTTACCTACAATACTTTCAGATTTTGACTTCTCGTCAAACAATCAATACATCGCTTCAACGTCGCTTGATAAGACAATAAGAGTATGGGAGTTGTCAAGAGGCGTTTGTATTAGAGTTATATATGCAATCTCTGCACAGTATTGTATTCGTTTCCACCCTGTAAGTTTGCTATTTGTCATCTTCTTATTTTTTCTTGTTGCCACTTTCATTTTTGATAGTGAAGATCTTCTCATCTAAGATAATGAGTAAGGAAAGTTATGGTTTTCTCTTGCTTCTCCATGGAAGATACTCCAATTTTTTTCTTTTTAACAGGTAAATAACAATTTCCTCTCAGCTGGCAATGCAAACAAGGAACTCACGGTAACTGCACTACTCCGTGTGGCTATGTACATCGGTTTATTGCTTTTGTGTTTTCCAATTGCTTACTTACTTAATGCTAACATCTCTCTTCTTGACAAAGTAGGTGTTCAATTTCAGCACTGGGAGAGTTATTAAAAAATTGTCATTCGACGATGAAGTGACATCTATGGACCATGATCACACTGGCCAAATCATTTTTTGTGGGGATGGGCAGGTAATTTTTTCTATATTGATGTCAAAATTAACGAGGGGGATGGTCTGTTATGGTTAACCTATGCCAAGCAACCATGTTGTGGCGATGAAGTTTCGGTCTGCTAGTTTGGATGTCATGATGACTTTGAGCGTTAGCTAGATAATATTTGTGTCACTTCTACATCATTTTTATAAGGTGTCATAATAATTGCAGGGGACCGTATATTCAGTGAGCATGGATTCCCATACAGGTTCATTATCCCGATCTCATCGCCATCGTACTAATCACAAATCCCCTGTCACAACTGTGAAGTACCGAAGCTTCTCCCTACTGGCATCAGGTCCTGTTCTGCTCACATGTACTCAGGACGGAAACTTGTGTTTCTTTAGGTTCAGAGACAGAACTACTACATCTTTTTCCGGTTTTCTTTTCTTTCCTTAGAGACCTTTATAATTGAATCTTCTTCTGCTTTGTGTTGGTGATGCAGTGTTGCTCTTCAGATAAAAGGTTATCTGACTTTGCGTTGTTCACTCAAATTAGCCCCGCGAATACACAGAATCCAAGCTTCTTTTTGCCCACTATTGTCTCTAGAGAAAGGAGAATACATAGGTATTGCAATCTAATCATTCATTCCATGCATAGGTCTCTTGAGAATTGCAAGTCATTTGCTCTTCTTTTTTTGATGTTTGAAACTATAGTTGCTGGGAGCGAAGACACGAATGTCTACTTCTATGATCTAACCAAACCAAAACACACATGCGTAAACAAGCTACAGGTGAGACAATCTTTCTCTTTATATATGAAGCTTTTGTATACAGATTTCAAATAATAGGAATATCGAACTCACTAATCATAAGAACTGGATGCTGCAGGGTCACAGGTTTCCAGTAATGTGTGTTGCATGGAACCATGGAGAAAACTTGTTGGCCTCGTCTGATTTCTATGGTGTTGTTATTGTATGGAAAAGAGCAAAGAAAAGCTCATAAGGTTTGTCTATTAATAATTATAAATGAAACTAAATCCCTCAATTTTGTCAGAAAGGCTTTGTGTTTTGCTTTGTATCACTAATCTCAACTGTATCAATTCTAGTTTCAAGTGTGGTTCTCCATCTATGGTTCTTTGTCAATCTTATACACACATTCGATAGCTAAATAGAATGGTTGGGACTTGGGACACTCGTTATTGTGATTGCCTTCATCTACAGACAAATCTATAATGAGTTGTATGAAGATCTCGAGATAACTCGATGAATATTGTATGTAATCTAATTTTGCAATGCTTTGGTCTTGTAATATTAGTATGAACCAGATTTGCTAATAAAATAGTTATAGTGATGCATATTGGTTCAAACAACAATCCGTTGTAGTCTAGCTGGTCAGGATACTCGGCTCTCACCCGAGAGACCCGGGTTCGAGTCCCGGCAACGGAGTACTTTTTTTGCTTATATCACCACAGGCCACAATAAATTATTGGATCCAACCCAAGATCTTACTTAATCCATTTAAACATATGTGAGTTTTTTTTTGGTTATTTTGTACAACTTTCTTTACCAAATTAAGACTTAATTTGTGTATTTGTGTTCAAATTGTTAAATATCCAATTTTTATTATTGAGATTTAATTCTACAGAGTTATCTGATCTTGTATAATAAAGTTTTTGCTATAAATAAAATTTTGTCAATTACAAAAAAAAAGTATTGATGATATTATTAATTTGTTGATTTGAATTATAAATTTAGGAGAAAGGACAAGTGAAGTCTATGCTATTTAATATCAATAACTTGTCAATAATAATAATAATGATTTTGTGTTAGGTAAAGTTCGGCTGAACCAATATCTTAAATTCATATGTCTGAAAAATTCACATTTCTCTATTTTATTTACATTATATATGGGTGATTTGCTAGATTAAAGTGAAATTAAGTGTTAATTATTGAAATAGAGCAAATGTTTGTAAATTACTAAAATAGTTTTTTTAATTTAATATATATTATTTTGTCCTTTCCTAATGAGGAAAAAAGTAAGTACGAAAATGCCACGTAAGCGATCAACTCTACCACACGAACAAAGTGCAATATGGTAGAGTTAGAGTTCCAACGTAGTAGAGTTAAAGTATGCTTAGTAGAGTTGACATGAATGAAAATTCGTGTGTAGTAGAGTTAGATTTCCAGCGTAGTAGAGTTGAAGTGCGCTTGGTAGAGTTAGATTTCCATCGTAATAGAGTTGATGTTTGCGCTCTAATCAACTCTACCACACGAACATAATGCAGTATGGTATAGTTAATTTTGAAAACCTAGCCTACTTACGAAATTGTAGAGCTTAAATTACGAATTTACCCCTTAGTTATTAGCTCATCTGTCGCGCATCCAACTCATTCCTCCATAAGTGACGCCATTGTAGCTTTCTTGAAGCTCCTTTACTTCTTCGAAGCTCCTTTGCTTTTTCTATTTATGTTTGGATCTATGGATCAAATCATTTTGGTTTGTGGGATTTAGAGTTTTTTATGAAAATCGATGGATTTTCTCGGTGGACCAGTCATACGAATGTCAGATCATAGGCATTTTCAAAGATTTAAGACTCGATGAATTTCTGGAGATGGTTTATGCCGATTTTGGTTTGGATGAACATTGTCATGAGCTAAAACTAAGCTACATGCCAAAAGTAGTCATTCATTCACTACCAGAAGATACTCTCCCTGTAATTGTAAGTAACAATAGACAATTGCAAGTGTTTGTTTCACAATTTCGTAAAGAAGCAATGCGTCTATGTGTCAAAATTACCACTAGATCTCGTGTTTCATTGAGTTTCCCTGAAAAAGTTCAGTGTAGTTGGAGAAACGGTGACGAGAAATTCCATTGTAAGTTGGAGAACAATGATGTCTTGTATAATAGAGGTTACCCTAGGTGTAGTACAGTTGATCTTTCATGTAGTAGAGTTAATCCGGTGTTTAGTATAGGTGGACCAAAGAATGAGCGTATACCGGATAATGTGAAACATGAAACTGAGCATGCTGAGGACGAAGATGTGGAATTCAGATTCGACTGTTGTGATGATATCGATGGCGTAAGCTCGGATGATGAAGATTATATCAGTGTTCATAGAAAATCGAAGGAAGAAGAGAAGAAAAACCTCTCGGAGAAAGCAATGGGGTTGGATTTGAATGTTGAGTATTTGGACATAGAAATGTCAGCACTCGCATTGGTTGTTGGGCAACGATACTCATCAAAGAAAGAACTCATGACGAGGCTAAAAATTCTTTCTGTCTTACAGAGGTTTGACTTCGATGTTGTTGCTTCATCGAAGACAGTGTTGGATGTGAAATGTTGGGTATCAAATTGTCAGTGGAGAGTGCGAGCTTCACCTGTCAACGACAGTGGATGTTTCTTTGTCCGGAAGTATAGGGGAAAACATAGTTGGTCTGTTACAGAGAGATCAGGTCGTGCACGACAAGCGATTCATTCTAAAGGTACAAACGTAATTTTACGTCATGGTAGAGTTAATCTTCCTAGTAGAGTTTAATGTCGGTATAACCTTTGTAGAGTTGACTTGTAATGTGGTAGAGGTTGATAATGTGTAGTAGAGTTAGACTGTCGTTTGATAAAGTTGACTTGTAGTGTGGTAAAGTTAGGTTGTATTGTGGTAGAGTTGGATTCGATATAGTATAGTTAGTCTGACGTTTAGTAGAGTTAGATTGTAGTGCTGACGTTTGGTAGAGTTGGCTTGCAGTGTAGTAGAGTTTGTCTTACGTATGGTAAGTTAGATAACAGTGTGGTAGAGTTGGATTATGTGTAGTAGATTTAGTCTGTCGTTTGGTAAAGTTGGCTTGTAGTGTGGTAGAGTTGGATTCGGTATAATATAGTTAGTCTGACGTTTAGTAGAGTTAGATAGCAGTGTTGGCGTTTGGTAGAGTTGGCTTGCAGTGTAGTAGAGTTTGTCTGACGTATGGTAGAGTTATATTTCGTGTACTAGAGTTATTCCGCTTATGATGACATTTAAGTCTGACATTTATGCAGATGAAGTACTGGAAATCACACCGTACTCTAAACCAAGCATGAGCCCTAGTTACCGACAGTTCGGAAAGTAGTTTCCAAGAACTTTCGTCGTACTTGTTTGATATTAAAAGAGTGAATCTCGTAACTCTAACAAAGTTTTAAGTAGACGGGCAAGATAGGATTAAGTTTCTATTTATCTTCTTCGATGCAAGTATTAGGGATTTTTCCTATATGAGGAAGGTTGTTGTTGTCGATGGTACATTTTTGCTAGGGAAGTATAATGGTACTCTACTAACTGCTACCATGAAAGACGGTAACTTCTACATATTTCTTATGGATTTTGGTGTGGTTGATACCGAGAATGACGAATCTTGGGAATGGTTTTTTAGACAGCTCAACCGTGTGATCCCTGATGACAGAGAACTTGCCATCATATTAGATAGACACAAATCCATTGCTAAAGCCATAAAGATTGTGTACCCACTTTCTTCTCTAGGTATTTTCACCTACCACCTACGTAAGAACATTTTGTCGAAATTTCAAGGTGGCGAGCCCTTTAAGTTGTTCAAGAAATTTGCCACTGCTTTTAGGGTCGATGAATTCAACACTATACTAATCAATGATTTTTATTGGTCTCCATCGTAGAATGGAGACGTCACCTTCTCTTTGCTTATCAAATTTTTCAGCGAGTATGGGTATGGACTCAAATGCCCATATCAGAAGTGCGTGCACAAACCCGTGTAGAGTGTAATTACTGGCCTTTTTGCAACCTGCAATTTTGATCGATTTGATCAGTTCTAGATTTGCCACTCTTTCCCATGGATGTCTCTCGAACATCTCAAAATATGCAACCAACTTCGCAGCACTAAAACGGAGCCTACTATTTGTGTGACAACCAAAAACTCCTACATTCAAAACCACTAGCAAGCCCACAATCTTCCTCTTCTCGAAAGACTACCCTCTACATCTCCCCAATAGGTCTTTCAACTCTACCCATTTAGGGCCTTCACCAACCCCTAAACCAATATATTACCAAAGTTCTTTGTGGGCTTCTTCTGCCACATTCGAAGCCTTCTCGAAGTTACCGCAATTAAGCTGTGTTATTTCCGCAAACTCGTGCAGAGAAAACCTCGTAGGTCGAGACCCAAACAACACTGAAATCTCATACATCTTCTTAATCACTAGTTGGTTCATCAATCGGTATTGTATATGCCTCCCTATAAAGTTGTAGTCGGAGTCTGCTAGCTTCAGAAAAACGCCTACGCAAGTGTTCTCCTTTATGTCTACGTATGCATCCTCACCAATACCCTTGATCATATTACTGATGTTTTTTAGATTGCAGAAGTTGTTGATGCTTCGATTCTTCATCACGTGTACACCGTGTGTGAGAAACTTCTTCGGGTACTTCTTGTCTGCCATATCTAAAGATGAAAGAAAACAAACAATAAACATTAAAAAAACCCAACTCCAATACAAGTAAATAAACTATACCAAACAAGCAAGCCAACTCTACATTCTTACAATCTAACTCTACAAACGTCACACTAACTCTACCACACTACAACCTAACTCTACCATACTATATGACTAACTCTACTACACGGAATCCAGCTCTTCCACACTACAACCTAACTCTACCACACTACAAGCCAACTCTACCACACTACAATCTAACTCTACCACATGTCAGACTAACTCTACTACACGGAATCCAACTCTACAACACACTACAACCTAACTCTACCAGACTACAAGCCAACTATACCACACTACAATCTAATTCTACCACACGTCATACTAACTCTACCACACGTCAGACTAACTCTATTACACTACAAGCTAACTCTACCACACTACAACCTAACTCTACCACACGATTATCTAACTCTACCAAACGACAGACTAACTCTACTACACGAAATCGAACTATACCCCCCTACGACCTAACTCTACCAAACGTCATACTAACTCTACTACACTAATCATATCGCTACTTCACTCTTACCCTCACAACTAGTTACGAACTATATCACATTGGCTCAGACCGGAGAAGAAATCTACTTGACACAAAATAAGAAGATGAAGAACGAAAACTCAAATGTCGCAAAATTGAGAAATCCAAATGTCGCAAAATCGAGAAACCCAATGTCTACGTCAACCTTAAACCCAAATGCCCTCACGCAAAAGAAGAAAAAGCAAAAGAGGATAAGAGGAAAAAGAAAAGAAGAAACTTATCGTTGATAAATAAACAACACGATAATGAAGACGATGAGTACGAAGAACAAGATGAAGAAGAAGACAACGAGTATGAAAAACAGCGAAGAACACGTTGAGTAAGACGACGAAGAAAAGAAAGAGAAGTTAACGATGACGGTTTACAGTATATGTTTCTTTCTTTTTCTTTTGTGAAATTAACTAGAGAAGAATAAGAAAATAGAAGAATAATAGTTTTTTTTTCAATAATGTAATCGTAATTACACTCTTGACACTTTTTTATTTGACAAAATCAATTTTAGTAATTACTAAACTTTTACTCTATTTGAGCACTTCTTTCTATATAGATTTTGATATTTTTTCAGAAATTCACATATTTTTGTTTTTATTATCTTGGTCTATACGGCATTATTAACTATTTACTATTTAAAATAGTAACAATAAAAAGTTTTGGTTGGTCGTATATTAAGTCACTCTTCCCTATCCACTGACTCTGTCTCTCTCATTCTGCCATCTCTGTCTTAATTCTGACATCTTTCCATTCTTTCATTCTCAGCCCATAACTTTACTTTCCTCACTTTTTCACCCCAATATTTTGTTTTTCATTACTATTCTAGTGTCTTGGAGTTGGAATTACTCACATTATTTTCTGCTTCTCAAATTTCTTTAAACTTGTAAATATATTTTTACCATGTTGAGATATGGACTTACATTGGGTTAAAATTTATAAACAGAAACATTTTGGAAAGAAAATGTATTTTTTTTATAAAGAAAATAAAAGGTATTAATCCATAGCATGAGAAGACAAAGTTGAGTGGGGAAAAAGTGCATTTATTCCTTATTAATATAAAAAGAGAGATAATAAAAAGTATTTTGATTTTATTTTCTTACAAAGAAATAGTTAGTCCGCAAAACTTTAGCTATATAGTAGCATGTGGACCATCACAAATATAATTTCAAAAGAAGAAAAAATGTTGAAAATGGACTTTAAAGACAAAGAGGAAGAAACAACTAATAATAGCTTTACCAAGAAAGTGAAAATAATTTATTGTAAAAATACATTCGTGTGTAAAAACTTTGACACGTTATCTTAAGCCTACTCAAATTATTCCTACTCTAATAAAGAATGAATACTTTATAAATCTAATGATATCTTTTAGGTATGCGAATTAGATTTGATTTATTTTAAAAATTGTATTTCAAATTTAGATATGAATAAAAAGTCCATTAAGTTTTTTGTCTTTTCTCCAAACTTTGCTTGATAAACACATTGTCTTAGAAGAACTATGAATAATATCTTATATTATTTTATAACCAATTAAGAATATATTTACATTTTCAATACAAAAGAATACAGAATATATGATTGTATGGTAGTATTGCTTCAATCAATTTTATTGCAGCAAACAAACAAAAAAAGGCCAAAGAGAGAAGATAAAGAGAAAGAGAGACATTAGGGTTTTAGAGAGGTTTATAGATCTACCAACTGGTTGTTTAAAACAAAAACTCATTTAACATTTTTATTGTTCTCTTTTTGAAACTCTAAGAAAGAAGAAGAAGAAGAAGAAGAAGAAGAAGAAGAAGAAGAAGAAGAAGAAGAAGAAGAAGAAGAATCAAAGAAGCAAGTTCAAGCACCAACAAGCTTTAAAACAATATTCATTATCTTCTACCTTTAAAAGGAAAGTTATAGAGAGATGATAATGGTGATATGGGTCTTTTTCTTTCTGTAATTTTTATGGGAGATAACATTTAACATTTCAAAATTTAGTTTTTTGATGAGGGTTTGTTGTTGATCTTGTGTTCTTGGGATCATCAAGCATTTAAAAACAATATTTTTCTCTTTTGTTTCAATTCCAGATTTTGTAATTGTCTCCTTTAACACCCCACAAGTAGGAGCCAGAAGATGATTTCTTGGTAGTTTTTTAATCACTCCTTTTTTTTTCTTTCTTTCTAATTTAAATTCTCATCTTCATGCAGAGAGATATATTTATATGTTTCTTGTAATCTTTCTTCATTGTCCATTTCTATTTTGATTTAGTTTTGGTAGTTCAAATTCTGAGGCATATTTGCTTCTTTAATTAAGATTATGTTTAGTGTTTGATTGTGTGTTTGACTCTGAAACAGATAAAATTGTGTTGATTTGGTGAGATCATAAGAGAAGAAGGAAACAATGGCAATTTATTATAAAAGTGGCTCAAGTGACATTTATTCCAGACCAAATCTATCTGAGTTTGTCCCTGCAAACACACTGATCTACACGAATCCTGTGGTTTCTTTCTCAGAATCGTTTCCTGGAGTATCAAATGAAGCTACTAATTATGTCTCAGCTTCAAAAGAGATGCAAGTATTGTCTAGTTTTAGTGTTCAAGATTCTGGTTGTTGGAGAGAACAAGATGCTAATGACAGGAATTGCTTCCCAGTGATGATGCGTCTTGGCCTCGGTTCGCAGATTGAGACATCAAGAGGCAATAATAACAATGAGTATGCAACACAAGTTGTTTCTGGCTTTACTCGAACCATTCACAACTCAAAGTATCTCAAGGCTGCTCAAGAAATTCTAGATGAAGCTGTTAATGTTAAGAAAGCTCTGAAGCAGTTTCAGCCAGTAGGAGATAAGATTGATGAAGATAAAGATAAGAATCTTCACATGAACACTGCTGAAATCCCACAAGCAGAGAGACAAGAATTGCAGAGCAAGTTGACGAAACTTTTGTCCATATTAGAAGAGGTAATCTGCCTTAAAACATCTCTGAGAAGATGATCTTGGTAACATAAAAATGATGATTCTTTCTTTTGTTGTTTAAAAGGTGGACAGAAGATACAAGCAGTATTACCATCAGATGCAGATAGTTGTATCATCATTCGATGTAATAGCTGGATATGGAGCAGCCAAACCATACACATCCCTCGCGCTTCAGACCATCTCGAGGCATTTCCGTTACTTAAGGGATGCAATATCTGGACAAATCTTGGTGATAAGGAGAAGTTTAGGAGGGGAACAAGATGGATCAGATGGGAAAGGAGTAACTATAAGCAGGTTAAGGCATGTTGATCAACAAGTAAGGCAACAAAAAGCATTGCAACGGTTAGGCGTGATACAACCTCACTCTTGGCGACCTCAACGCGGCTTACCTGATTCCTCTGTTATCATTCTCCGTGCTTGGCTCTTTGAGCATTTCCTCCACCCGTAAGTCTGTCGACTACACTTGTGAGTTTTTCCCAATTCATCACAAGAGATTCTAACCTGTTGTGTTTTAATATTGTTAACTTAGTTATCCAAAGGATTCGGACAAGATCATGCTCGCTAGACAAACAGGATTGAGCAGAGGCCAGGTAATATACTGTTAGCTTTTGTGTCATTTCTTTCATCGAATGCTTCTGTTGTGTGTTCATGTTTCATTTGATGATTGTTGAAAGGTATCGAACTGGTTCATAAATGCGCGTGTACGTCTCTGGAAACCAATGGTGGAGGAGATGTACAAGGAAGAATTCACAGACGCATTGGAGAATGGTCCCAACTTGTCTTCTGAAAACACACCGGAAATCACCGAGGTTGAAGATCAACATATCGAGTCTAGTCCCAACAACGTTGAAGACTCAATTTGTGTGGCAAGCAGTAGCATGGGACAGAGCCCGATGGCCTGTGGTGGTGACCAGTTCATGATGGTGACCGACACGAGAAGTGCTAGTGGTGGGATGTCTTTAACTTTGGGGATTCACAATTCCGACGCTCGTGGCGAGTCTATGTCCGGTGGGATAGTCTCAGGAACCGATTTCCAGAACTTAAACCCTCGGAACCACCAACATCAGATTAGCTCTTCACAATTTTTGCATGATTTTGTAGCTTGATGAAGAGAATAGAGAGGTGTAGTAATAATATATTCTTTTGTGAAAGTAAACCACAATGAATTTGTAGATTAACGAGAAAACATGAGAAGATATGAGCACAATCTGAGATTTGATAGGATTTGTTCTTTCCAGTTAAATATAATTAGACTAGTAATGGTCAGAGGCATACGAGACTAAAGGTTTATCATAACAACTACACTTGATGATCTACATCAAATGTTAGCAACCATTCACAAAACTCGAAAGGATCTACCTGAAGTTATCTTATCCACAGGTTCCTAAAACCTAATCATGTCCAAACCAGGAAGAACAAGGGAAACGTGACCTGAGAGTTAAGAGAGTTATGTACGGATCTGTTCATAACTGATTTTACCTTTTGTAGAGAACTCTTATGTCTTCTCTTAAGGCAGGACTTTCAAGGAACATATCACCAGCTTCGTCTATATCGATTGTCTCGACCTCAAAGTTCTTGTACCCGCAGTACTCGTTCCACTCGAACCACATCTTTGAGATGACTTCCTTTTTGAAGCAAGTGTTGTGATCCTCTTCCTCAGGAGAAGATCCAGCAATCAATCTATATGCATGCACCTTCTTTGTTTGTCCAGGTCGAAAAGCTCGCCCAATTGCTTGGCGTGTCACAGAAGGGTTTAGGGGAACATCCAATATTAATATGCGAGACGCTCCAACAAGTGAGATACCTTCTCCACATGCTTTTATCGAACCAAAGAAGATTTTGGCATCTGGCGAATTGTTAAACCTTTCCATTGACCACTCCCGCTGCTCAGTACTGGTTTCACCAGTAAGAACAAAGACTTCTTTCCCTAGCTTCCATCCCTTAGCTACACCAGCTAGTCTTTCAAGAAACTTCAGCGGAACAAGATACTGGCTGAAAACCAAGAGCTTCTCACCTGCTGAGTCGCAGAGGTTTATCAAGTTAAGGAAGAACTTGGCTTTGACGCCTTCGTTCACATCTAGCTTCTCTAACAGTTCGTCCACAGTTGTGTCAGAGACATCATCAGGCTTATCAGAGAAAACTTTCAGCTTCGGGTGAAGGTAAATTGCACTTCCCACAGCCGAAACCTTAAATTTTCTCTTTTCACGCCTTAACTTCTTCACTTCATTCAACTGCCACGGAGACAGATTAAGAACCACAGTGAAATCGACAAGTCCAGGAAGCTCATCTAAGAAATCTCCTTTATAGTAGTGAAGCACCTTCTTTGTCATCTCCCGCAAATCTTGGATCACACAAATTTTCACCCGAAAATCCTTTTCCTTCTGCAAGATGTGCTCCACAATTTCATGGAAAGCAGAAGTCACATCAGAGTTGTTTCCCAGATGTCTCCCCCTGACATCAGATGGAGTACGACTCAATATTCTCTTCATGCCAGATCTGGAGGTATCCAATTTGAGGAACTTCGGTCGAACAAGGTTCAAAATGTTGAAAACCTCCTTAACATGGTTCTGATAAAGCGTTCCTGAGAGGACAACTTTTCTTGGTGTTTGGACTTGGGCAAGGGACTGCAATATATTAGTGTCTTCATTCCTTGGAGTGTGTCCTTCATCCAAAATGAGGATCGATGGTGCTTTGAGCAGTATCTCCTGGCAAGAATGTGAGTCAGCGCTGCCGCTTGTATCATCACATACGATAGTTGAGAACTGCTTGTACCCAAGAAATAGGATACTTTTCTTCTCCATCCACTGTTTCAATATAGCAAGCTGCTGTGCACGGTTATCTGCTTTAGCACTATAGAAATCAAAGAGTGGTATGTCCTCAACTTGCCATCTCACGAACTCTCTCTTCCAAGTAGACAAAATTCCCTTTGGAAGCACAACCAGTGGCTTAGCCTGAGGGTACTTTGCAAGGAAGCTCTGCATGAAACTGATGATCATGAAAGTTTTTCCAGAGCCTGGAGCATGAGCCATGATACAACCACCAGGATCATCTGCCACTAAATTGCTGCAAAGGAACTGGAATCCCTCAATTTGATGAGGCTTCATTTGGTTAGCATGCAAGGGATGAGCAGAAAGTCCTCCTATCATCAACCCTTCTTCAGATAACTGAAGTTCAAAATCAGATTCGGCAGATCTTTTATTCCGTGTTTCAGAAGCATATGTTCTCGTGTTTCTTTTTGCCTACAATAAAATATTAAAATAGAAAAAAGAATTAGAAGCTCCGACAGTTACTAGCAGCGAAGATAGCTTTGTGACAAGCAGCCAGGTCAAACTCTCTCTCTCTCTCATAGATCATTATGGCCAATAAAATTTGCATGACAGTTAGATGAAAAAATCAAAAAGCACACTCATTGTGAAGGTAAACGAATCAGTACATGTATGACGATTACCCTTATTGTATTCTGACAACAAAATTTGCCAGAGTACCAAGAAACATACTTTTCCATCAAAGCACATATTAGCTTAGCATCAGTATAAGGGTACTTACTTTAGTAAATTGCACATCGATTATCTCTAATATACTTTTCTCAATCACCCCACAGACACGGCAAACATAACCCATGTCGTCCATAAGAATAAACGAGTGCTCACAGTCTTCCACTACATCTGCCTTTGGTTCCTTTTGTGTCTCACCGGCTACATCCTGCACGTTTATTGTAATCTCAATGAACAAAGCAAGAAAAGTGCCAAATAAAGATAATAAATAAGCAGCCAAGTTCTTAAAATGAGCTTTCTACATACTATCTTGAATGCAAGAAATCTGAGAGGCGCAACATCAAGCACAAGGAGTGCTATGATGACAGATAGAGTACAGAACCCTCTTCACGGAAATAATACCCACGCTGAGAAATTGTTGAATGAGACAACTGAACAGTTGAATAGGGAAGAAATTAAGCATAAAAAGAGTCCATGCCAATCAATTCACTGAACTAATATTCTATGAACCAGAAAGAAAAGGAAGAAACACATATAGTTTAATTCTTTTGATGAAATTCAACACAAATATATAGGACAGCAAGACGTAACACAAGGTACCATTGTCAAAAAAAAAAATACACAACAGTAATTTCAGTTCCATATGAACAAAATAAAAAATATATACCTTGGAACAAACTATTGCCATGGCCATTTCATTCCAGATATTACCAAGATCTTCTTCTGCTGCTTCCGACTCATTATCACTGTCATCACTTTCAACGCCCACATAGACACCTTTATCGTTAACCATACCATTTTCTATGGAAAGGACCTTGTCTCTCCTTGCTTGTCCATTTTCCATGGTAAGGGCTTTGTCTCTCTTTGCTTGTCCATTTTCTATGGGAAGGACTTTGGCTCCGTTTGCTTCTCCATTTTCTATGCGAAGACCTTTGTCTCTCCTTGCTTGTTCCTCCTGTGAAAATAACAAATGAAAAAATGTGAACCCTTTGTATAGCTAGTTTGCAAACACAGTTAAAATTAATTGTAGCCTTTAATGAAGTTTGAATGCAGTATCAGAGAACTTGACGGAAAAACAAACTTACCACCATTCCCTTCATGGCAGAAGACATCTCCTTGCCTCTCCCTAGAATGACCTCCTCGAAAGCGCATTGCGGTGTCACTGGTGTTACACCCCCTTGATTCTTCTGATGCTGTACAAGACTTGACTGAAATTGATACTTAGGCCTCTGACTCTCAGTGTCCTCATCATCAGAATCTAGAATCACAACCTCAGATGAAGGAACCACACAGATAGCTTTCTTTGAAACATCAGTATCATCATCATCATCCAAGTTGATGACACTTTCCACAACCTGTTGATTTTCCAACTTTATAGGCTCCATTGGCTTACTACTCTCAGTTCCAAATATGGTATTCGCTAATGATGGGTATAACCATATACATTGCTTCACCAATTCCATTCTCATATCAGCAATTTCTTGCAATTCTTTCGTAACACTCCCAAACTTACCACCATCTAAAGCTTCAAGCATGTTACTGATGGCAAATGGTTGAGAATAATCAATAACATTGGTTGATCTCTTTATACGCTTTGCTTCAGGAACAGCAGAACCAAGACAGGGTCCATCATCAACTTGTATTATCTTTCTTTTATGCCCACTTTTTTCATACCCTGTAATCAGAGTGTAAACAAGCTCACAGTCACATTAATCGCCAATAGAACAACAAAAAAAAAGAGTCAAATTCATACAAACCCTAAATTAGACTCAATCCACAGAGACCCAAGTACGATAAATTAATCAGACATCCACAGAGTCTAAACCCCAATACTCATTGCGCTCACGATCATTATACATTATACACCTAATCATGCACATTGCATGTAATTTTCCCCAAAATAATCGAAAAAACAAGCAGAAAATAAGGTTTCCAAATGACATGGATATACACTAAAATCAGAAAGAAGAAAAACCTAATTTGTACAGAAAACAAAACAGAGTGAGAGTGAAGAGGGAGAGATACCGTTTGAGTTAGGTTGATCGGGCTGGAGAATCTCCATAAAAGCAGTAAAGAGTGAGAAATTTTGAGATGAATTTGGGGAAGATGATCTCAGCCTCGTGCTTCGAGAAGCTGAGAACAGACTCAGAGAATTTCTAAGGACTTTTATCTTTGACCCCACTTTAACTAAACAACCTCATAGCGTTGGAATTATTATTGGGAAAATTGTTCTAATATCCTTCAATTTTCACTTAGTTCTCGACTTAAGTAGAAGATTATCAATTAATTCTTTTTTCAACTAAGATTTTTTTTTGTCACCGGCAAATTATATTGGGTCACAACTGACCGGTCCAATAACTAAATTCCTACATAATGTAGGCGAAAGAACTCGATCTCTGATTATGCAAATAAGCTGCCTGATGTCAACTTAACGCATACCACTAGACTAAGAGCCATTTGCTTTTTCAACTAAAATTATCATTTTAGAAAATCTTAACATAATTTACGCATGCAACTATATTAAAACATATATTTAGTAACAACAAAATATTTTCTTCGTGCGGTGGTAAAAAAAAACATGAACATGCTTTTTTGGAGAGAGATACTATTTCACCTTCGTCAATCATTTATATTTTAAACCAATGAAAACCAGTCAATAATTTTAAATTCGACTTTTATTTCTCTCTTTGCCTTTTACATTACAGAAAAATAGTTCATTGCATTATATACTGAATTAATCTCAGTTAAGTTGTTAGAATAATCCAGCTGATAACTCAAAAGTTAGGCTTTGAATCTTGCATATTATAGTAGTATATTAAAAATAAATTTTAAAATATAAACATTAAATTATGAATTAAATTTTATCGATCTAATTATTAAAAAATCATATTTAACGTTTGATTTCAAATTGTTTTCTCGCTCTATTAGGATTGAAACTTGTATAAAATAAGAATGTCGATGTTTTCTGACATTAAAAATTGTTAAGTATTTTACTCCATCTATTTCAAAATATAAATTTTTTTCTGACAATGTTTACTAATAAAATTTAATAACTTTTAAAATAAAATATTTAGTACTTTCACTTAATTGTTATCAATTGATTACAAAAGATACAATTTTGATTGTCTAAGACTATAAATACATTAAATTTTGCATAGAAAATATATAAAACATCTAATAAAATAAAATTAAAAAATCTTTAAAATATTATATATTTTTGGATAGAGAGAGTAACTGCGTGAAAAAATAATAGTTGCTGCTGCAATGTCAAACTTATTTTTCATTTGATTATTTTAAAAAGGACAATAGAACATAAAAACTAGAACATGAACCTTACAAAGTTTTGGACCAATGGCATAGATGTATGTTATGAATTATAATTTTGACAGAATTGGAAAATTTTGAAACTGTCGAAATCAATTATTTTTAAATGAAAATAAAATAAACTCATAATAATAAAAAAAATTATTTTGTTGTGACTATGATTTGAAATTTGGAATATGTTAGAGAAAGCTAGAGTTGTATTCACTTTTTATAATGTTTGCGTAAACATGCATCGTCAAATGTACAAGTGACCGTCAAAATTCTTAGACTTTTATAATAATTGTCATTTTCGAGTTTTCATCTATTAATAGCTGAAGTCTATCGTGGCAAATTATACATACACTTAGCCATTTATAGATTTTTTAAAATCAACATTTGAATCGAAAAAACTAAAAAAAAATTTATCTACTATATGTAGTGCGGAGAGATTGAACCGTAATTCCAAAATCATAACGTACATCATCATAACTATCAGATTGAGAAAATTTTGGCATAGCCACTCGTAAATTTAAAACTTAAATTCATAAATTTGCATTATAAATGATATTTGTTTTAGATTAAAGTTGAGGTGACGTTTCAACTCAATGATTTTCTTTTATTAGAATCGGATTTATACTGACCAAATTAACTATTTGTTTATAATTATATTCAAAAAAAAATTGTCAAGTCCATTTCAAAACGTTTTTTTTGGTATTATCAACCACTAAATTTTTATCGTAACTAAAGTGAAGTTTAGGAAAATAAAAAATGACCAAAATCGAATTTGATAACATCAAAAAATGCCATTCATCTACACATAACCAAAACTTAAAAGAAGAAAAGATACATTGGAGATGAGTTCCTACAACAACAACGATCCTGGTACTTGCAATTTTGTTCAACAATATCATGAATCTGAAATTGTATCATATCTATTAAAAAAAATCAGTATCGTAATGACAAAACAATCTAATGCGACAGAACTAGATTTGCTATGTTTTAACTTAAGCTACCACCAGATTTCTTAGACTTTTTGCTAGCATGAATCTTAGCATAAATCTCTTTAGTCCTATAAGCCAACACAAGATCCAAACCAACTCCAATAACAGAAGCTAAAGCCATAACT
>JAKUCM010003714.1:0-32645 GCA_023374145.1 Lepidium sativum | reverse complement strand
TTAAAAATGCATTGGAAAATGAAAATAACAACTAAAATAAAACAAAAAAATTAGCATACAATGACAAGTAATATGAAACGGAGGGAGTATATATTTATAGAGAAATACAATTTATGGTTGTCACTTTTCATTAATCTTTTCAATCATTTTGAAAACTATTTATATCCACTAACCAGCAACCTACAATTTTCTCTATTATTTGTTGTTTTTCATTTGATGAATAAACCAATCTATATGTAACTATAACTCCTATGGTTATATCTTTCTTTGTAGTTTTTATTTATGGAGCAATTTAATTTATGGTTGTGACTTTTAATTTTCTATTTTCAATCACACATTTTGAAACATATTTATATCCACTTTAAAACTCTGTTTTTCAATCTTTTTGATGAATTTGACTATTATGTTAAAGCGAATATTGTTATTCTATCATTTAAAAACTACTTTACAAAATTTATCATTTTAAAATAAGGAGTCAACGATCCAGATGCCTTTCAGAAATATCATATAGCACAATTTTTACACAGAACTATGTCATGTCCTTGAATTTCCCCTATACTGAACTTGAGAACATATTTCCACCTCCACGAAACTTTTAAAACGTATTTCTCCCTGGATTTTGAACCATGGTTCAAATCAAGTAAACCAATACTAAACCATTATGTGGGAATTTAAACCAATATGAATACCCAACCAACTAAAAACCAGATCCGTTTTCTTATCCCAAATTGTCATGTCTCGAACCCTAATTTCCCTGGAAACTTAGTCGTCCTCTACATTTCTGTATTATAATAATTCACAATGAGCAATACAATGTCGAAGAGCATGAAAGTTTTTTTGAGTTTAAAGAATAATTTTCTATTATTATGAGGTGATCTACATCTCTCTCGTCTCTTATTCACTCTAGCCCTAGATCTCTTTTCTTTTGTTTTAAGCCGATCTCGTGTTTCTCTGTTACTTTTCTTTTTTGACATTTGTTTCTCTGTTACATGATTCATTATCCTCTTTGTTACGTGAGGGAGGTTAGAGCGGTGGTGGTGTCAGCCGCAACCATTGATACTGTCAAGCAGCAGAATCTGAAGCATGTATTAACGAGAAGATCAAGCTCACTTTAACAAAAGGCCAACATTCAAGTTTTTTTATTAGCTTTTTGCTTGCTAGATTTATTATTGGGCCTTTTTGTTGAAGTTGGACTACATGATATTCAATTTCTCCAAATCCACAAAGCTCTTTGCGGAGATCCTTATTTTCATCAGTCTTCCTAATCTCATCCTTCATGGACAGAATATTATTAAGACATATTTCCATTATGGAGAAAGTTCACAAAAGCTCAATCCCAAGAAGATCAAGAACCTTTTCATTTTAGTCTATTCTGAACATTTTCTAAAAATGATTACGATTAAATGTGAAAAGATAAAAAGTTATAAATATAGAACGTACCACAATTATAAATAAATATCAAAATATAGAGCGAAGAAAAGTTATGATGAAAAGACTATTTTTTAATCATATCTAAGAATGTTATTATTAATAGACCGGTACAAAGTGGAAGTTTTCAAAGAAAAAGAAAAACATCAAAGTTTGAAATGATGATTTGAAGAAAACTTACGTAGTTATGAATAATCTCAATATTCATTTTCGTTTAAGAACGATAATATAGACGATTTGGTTCTTACACTTTCCAAAATCAATCGGATTCTTAGAGAGGTTTTGAGCAAGTCGATCGAATATCTCATCAACCACACCATCTCCAAAATGATTTTCTATAACATTAGAGAGAATATCTCGAAAGACGGAAATGATTAAGTCGTTGGTTAATTGCATAGCCTCCACAATTGGATGGCTTATAGTCTCCATCATCTCAATCGTAAAGCTTCCAATTTCCTCAATTGCTCCTTTCAATTCACTATATTCAGGATAATACATGGGCGAGCTGAACGATTCTAGCTTTTCTTGGGTCGTTACTCCCTTTAAATCAAAACATGATTGCTAAGGATGGACCCGAATACTAGTTAAACACCCTAAATTGCTAGATATATGCATGCATCAAGTAAGGAAAGGGATCTGAGAGCATAACCATCGGATTGTTCAGAATATCAATTAGTAGAGGAGATCATGGGATCTTGACATCGATCTCGAGAATAAATAGTACTCCCTCCGTTTTTTATAATTGATGTTTTAGGTTTTTCACACCTATTAAAAGAAACATTAATTATTTTATTTTTCTTAAACAAAATATGTTTTATCATAAGTTACAATACAATCCAACCAATCATAAATTAATTTACAGAATTCAAATAGTCAAAAACACTAAAAACACATTAAATTTTGCCTTAAAATCTTTAAACATCAAATAAAATGAAGCAATTTTTTTTTCTAAAACATTAACTAAATAAAAACGGAAGGGATTAATTTATAATATGAGAACTACAGAAAGGCAGAGAAAAAAATAATAATAATAATTAAAAAGACTTTCTTTCCAGTTTGGAGTCTCTAGGCTCTGATCTCGATCCAATGTTCCCTATTAAGGATCAATCACAATCCATCTAGTGGTTTCAATGACAGAGATAGTGGTTTTGACAACAGAAGATTGATCTCTCCTCAGTACAGGTGGAAATGAGCTTTGGCTATGAACCGAAACTTGTCAATCTAACTGTTGACATAAAAAAAAAACATATTTGATCTAGATTTCAAAAACTATATATGATGCCTTGTATAAGAAGAATAAAAAATAATTTTTTGAATTTTATATTTTACCGATGTGGCCATATCGAGAAGACAATCAGCAATAGTCTCCAAAATAATACCCGCATTTGTCTCATACATGGACGCACCATCCGGCGAGCATTGCCCTAATGCAATTATACATCCTCCAGGCACAAGTTCTTCGGCTCTAGCTTCTAAGAAGACCTTGATGTCATTTCTAAACTGGGACTTGTAAGCCTTGGTAACTTCTTCTATCAAATTTTTACATTGAATGTAGTTCTTATTCCAAGCTGGAGATTTCTTATCACACACGTTTACGGGAACTTTGGAAAACAAGTGAATTATGTAAGAAGTGACTCCAATGCTGATGCTATTTCTTGGTAATACTCTGCCATAGAAAGAGCTAGGAACTCCGACCGAAAAATAGTCTTGTTGAGACGAAGGAGGTAGAGTTTTAAAGAGTGTGTTGAAGTCATTGTTGAGTTGATCGTTGAAAAAACCTGGAACTCAAGAGCCACAACACTATCTCCTTGGCTTTCTCTTTGGTGTTTAAGTTTCACAGTATCAATGATATTTTGAACAGCATGAAACGTGTTAGGACCAGTAGAACAACCAAAATCTGCAATTGCAAAAGTACTAAGATTTGGATTCATATTTAAGAGATTGAGTTTGTCTAAAATGTATTGCCTCGTCATTTTTTCAACTCCATATATGGCTGCTTTCTGTATCACAAACATATGTTAGTTGTTAATAAATGGCGTTGCAGAATGCAAAATCGAACTCTTAAAGAGATGATGAACGCTATGCTCCAAGGATCTAGTACACCCCAGAATCTGTGGGAAAGCTTTGCTCACATCAAACTATATTTTGAATAAAGTACCACACAAAGCTACGAGCAAAACATCTTATGAGCTTTGGAAAGGTTGTTTACCTTCATACAAATACCTCAAAGTGTGGGGGTGTCTTGCGAAAGTTTTGGTACCATCGCGTAAAAAGCCAATGTAGGTCTGAAAACCGTGGATTGTATTTTTCTCAGTTATGCACACAATAGTAGTGCTTATCGTTTTTTGGTATGGAAATCAGATATATCTGATACCCACAAAAATACGATAATGGAATCTTGAAATGCTTCATTTTTCGAAGATATATTCCCGTGTAAACCAATTCAATCTTTGAAACGGCCACGTGACGAACTGAGCCCTTCCGATGAAAATCAGGCCAGTACTTCTGGTACAAGCGTACCAGATTCCAAGCCAATCATCAGACTTCGCAGAAGTAAACGTGCCCGGAAAGAAAAAAATTTTGATGATGATTTTTTGATGGTACTACTTTTGGAGAATAAACCTCGATCTTATGCCGAAGCAATATCCACATCTGACTCGGCCTTCTAGAAAGAAGCTATCAATGGTGAGATGGACTCTATCCTCCAAAATCATAATTATGAAATCATTGACCTGCCACAAGGGTTCAAAGCACTTGGTAGTACATGGATTTTTTAAACAAAAAAAAAATTGATGGTTCTATCGATGAATATAAAGCCCACCTCGTGGTACAAGGTTTCCGACAAAAATAAGGCTTAGATTTCTTTGACACCTACTCTCCAGTGACAAGAATCACTTTGATACGTTTGTTAGTCGGTATTGCCGCTTTACGTGATCTCGAAATACATCAGATAGATGTCAAAACTACTTTTCAAAATGGAGATTCAGAAGAAGAGATTTATATGAAGCAACCTGAAGGATTTGTTGCTCGAGGACATGAACATAAAGTTTGTCGTCTAGTTAAATCATTGTACGGGCTTAAGCAAGCACCAAAGCAATGACATGAAAAATTTGACAATGTTATGATGACAAATGGGTTTCATATCAATAAATGTGATAAGTGCATTTATATTAAAGAAACTTAGAGTGCATATGTTTTGTTGTGTCTCTACGTAGATGACATGCTCATTCTCGGTAGCATCAAAGATATAATCCAACAAACTAAAAACATGCTAAGTAGTCAACTTGACATGAAAGACATGGGTCTCGCAAGTGTCATTCTTGAAAATAAGCTCACACATACCTCTGATGGATACGCTTTGTCACAAACTCATTACGTTGAACAATTTCTACAACGTTTTAAGCGTTACACAAATGGTACCGCAAAAACTCTTGTGGACCCTCGTCTTCACCTAAACAAAAATTTGGGTGAAGCAGTCTCACAAATTGAGTATGCGTGTGTCATCGGTAGTCTCATGTACTTGACTAATTGTACTTGACCAGATTTAGCACATGTCGTCAATGTGTTGAGTTGTTATACCAGTAATCCCGGTTATACACACCAGAAGGGGATAACGAGAGTATTGGATTATTTACAATATTCTAAAAGTTATAGCTTACACTACAGTAAAGAACTGGTTGTGTTGGAATGATAGTGATGCAAACTGGATTTCTGATTCAAAGAACTCAAAATCCACTAGCGGATATGTCTTTACATTAGGCGGCGCTGCGGTATTCTGGAAATATTCTAAACAAACATTGTTGGCTCGATCAACCATTGAATCAGAGTTTATTGCTCTAGACAAAGCTGCAGAAGAAGCATAATGGCTATGCAATTTCTTAGAAGACGTTCCTATGTGGTGAAAATCAGTCCCTGCTATTAGAGTACATTGTGATAGTCAATCGACCATTGTCGAGCACACAATAATATGTATAGTGGTAAATCTCGTCACATTCGTTGACGACACAAAACCATCAGACATTTGGTCTCGAGTGGTGTGATAAAAATCAATTACATTAAGTCTGCTAATAACTTAACAGATCCATTCACTAAAGGCCAAACAAGAGACCAAGTGCTCAAATCGTTTAAAGTAATGGGTTTAAAGCATGTTGCAACGACAATTTTATGACGGATACCCAACTTATACAACTGGTGATCCCAGGCGATAGGTTCAATGGGACAACTAAGTCAAATATATTTTCATCAAAGAACGACATTACCATTCCTGACGACAATCGTCGTGCCAGGAAATACAAAAACAAGGTTAAGTAATGCTTTTAATGATAAAATAGCTTTGACATATCAGTTGAGTCGCAAATGCTACTTCTTAAAACAAAACTATTCCAAAAATCACCTAGTGAGTGTGAAATGCGGCCGTTTCTAGGAGAATTTATTCAGTCAAATTTCTCTAAATTCACTCACGAACATGTCAGGCAAGTTCAAGGCCACAATGAACACAATAGTCACCACTACATCTACATTGCACGTGAATTCCATGTTTGTCATTATTGGAGCTCTCTTATATCGAACTCATGTTTATTGTAAAAGAAGAGTCAAACCCCAGAGAATCAAATCACAACTAATCAAAACAAAGAAGTGATGAGAGGAACAGAAAAGAAAGAGCGAAGAGAAGAAAGAAATGAGAGAAAGAGAGAAAAGATCGAAGAAATAGATAAGAGTTTGGAGAAATTAGGGTTCATGTATTTAATTTGGGGATTTCTATGTAAAAGACGGCGTTTTACTCATCTCCAAATAATGGCCAATTAACGCACAGTAAACTCCGATTAACGGAGGTTAATTTTTTAACGTTTGAGTAATTTTTTGGCAATTATTTTTTCAGCAAAAATGGAAAAGTTCAGTGTGATAAAGATAACACTGAAATCATGAGGATTTATAGAAAACATAACGAGCTGTGAATAACCTTAATATTCATTTTCGTTTGAGAACAGTATAATAGATGATATGATTCTTACACTTTCCAGAATCAATAGGGTGTTTGGAGAGTTGTATAGCAAAACGATCGAATAGTTCATCGACCACACCATCTCCAAAATGATTCTCTATAACTGTAGATAAAGCAGCTCGTAACGTGGAAGTGATAAAGTCGTTTTTAATTGAATAGCCTGCAATGGATGCTCTAAAGACTCCATTATCTCAATAGTAAAGCTTCCATTTCGCTCAATTACTCCTTTCAATTCACTAAATTCAGGAAAATATATGGGCAAATTGAATAATTCGATCTTTTCTTGGGTTGTTCCTCCCTACAAAATAAAATAAAAATGATGTAAAAACATATGATCTAGGCTTCAAAAAATACTATATATGATGCTTGGCTCTAATAAAAACAAATTGAAATTGCTTAGGAGTGTTATATATCTTACCGATGTGAACATGTCTTGAAAACAATCACCAATGGTCTCAAATACAATACCCGGCTTTGTCTCATACATGGGTACACCATCAGGCAAACATTGTCCTAATGCAATCATCAATCCTCCAGACACAAGTTCTTCGGCTCTAGCTTTTAAGAAGACACTCATGTCTTGTGTAAATTGGACCTTGTAAGCCATGGTTACTTCTTCTATCATATCACTACAGTGAATGTAATTTTTGTTCCAAGCTGGTGAGTTCTTGTCACACACGTTTCCAGGAACTTTGGAAAGCCACTGAATTGTGTAGGATGTGTGTCCAATGTGGATACTGTTTCTTGGTAACACTTGGCCATAGAAAGAGCCAGGAACTCCGACCGCGAAATATTCTTGTTGGGACGAAGGAGGTAGACTTTTAAAGAGTGTGTTGAAGTCATTGTTGGGTTGGTCATTGAAATAAACCTGGAACTCAAGAGGCACAGCACTATCTCCTTGGCTTTCTCTTAGGTGTTTAAGTTTCACAGAATCAATGATATTTTGAACTGCATGAAAAGTGTTAGGACCAGTAGAACAACCAAAATCTGCAATTGCAAAAGTACCCAGATCGGGATTTGGATTTAGGAGACCGAGTTTTCCAAAATGTATTCCTCGTCTTTTCTTCAACTCCATCTATGGCTGCTTTCTGTATCACAAACATATGTTAATTGTTGATATATGTACATGTTGGAATATAGTTCTTAAGTTCGCGAATTCGTTAACCAAAGGACTAAACCAACATTAACCCGGTTTGATTTAATGAAATTGTACATTGAGCCTCATTATAGATTCTTATAAATATATGAAGCATAGAACCTTGGGCAAACACAGTAGAGATCGAGTAGAGATCGAGTAGAGCTCTCTGTAATCGAAACAGTTCGAAGAAATAGCGAACAACCAGTGGAAAAGAGAGTTCATAGATCGTCGCAAGGGTTCTATCTTCGATAAAAGGCTCAATAATACTTTTGAGGTTTCATCTTGAAGCTGAGATACACACATCTTCAAGAACAGAGTAGAATTCTTTTTCGAACTTCCTTCTTGAACAATCGTGTAAGAGATTAGAGGGAAAAAATCGTTAAAGTCCAAAAGCTCTTGCTTCGACTCTGTAAATTTGGTCATTCTGCATCTTCTACACCTTCGTGAACTAATAATCTTTAACGATTTTACTCATGTTCGTCATCGTGAGGAGGAAAGTGCAATGGCAAGAAACAGTTGTATTCCGGACTTATCAAGACTACAACCACTCAGCGGAGCCAATTATCAGAGGTGGTCCGAAGAATTATTATTCTTCTTTCAAGAAATTGGCATAGATTATGTCTTGTATGAAGTTTGCGAATTCTTTGGCAAAAAGGATACTAATCTGGGTGATTCAGATTCGTCGAAGATGAATGGAGAAGAAAAATCCAAAGAAGATCTCAACGAATCTCTATCACAGAAGGATTCCGACTTCACTCTGTCAAAGAAAGGAAAGAGAGACAGAACATTCACAGAACATAACAGAACTTGTAGAGGACATTTGATTCGTAATCTCTCTGAAAGTCTGTTTGATATATATGTTGGAATGGATTCCGCCAAGGAAATTTGGGAAAGTCTAAAGAAGAAGTATGGAGGAGAAGATGAGGGCAAGAAACAGTATGTTACTTCGAGGTGGACCACATTCCTTGTGAGAGATGATCTTCCCGTCCTGGAGCAACTTCTGGAATATGAAGCAATAGTTTCGAAGATCCAAGCTGAAGGTATGTGTATTGACGACTTTCTTGCTGCTCATGTTCTGATAGATAAATTGCCTTGGTCTTGGAATGACTATCGACCTAAATTTAAACATGAGAAAAAGAAAATGACTTTGGAAGAGTTGATCTCGGATATTATGATTGAGAAAGCCAATAGAAAGTTTCAAGGAATCTCTGCAACATCTAGTTTCGGGAATTCAGACACAAATCTAGTGGAGAGCTCTTCCTCTAAAGAAAAATTCAAGAAAAAGACTAACAAGAATCAAAAGAAGATTAATCAGAATCATTCAGTGGAGTTCAAGAAAAAGTTTAAATGCTGGAACTGTAATCAGTTTGGGCATAAAAAACAAGACTGCAAGAAGCAGATAGTGAGTAAGGAATCTGTAAAGGCTCACCTAACAGAGAACATAATAGTTGTGGTCACTAAAGCAAATTCCACATAAGATAAAGTGGACTGGATCATCGACTCGGGAGCCACTAGGCACATATGTAATCAGGGATCTCTCTTCAGGAACATGGTGACAACAGGATGTGAGAACGTGTTTCTAGGAGATGCTAGTGCTTTGAAGGTGTCTGGTAAAGTTCTTACTCTCACTAAGGTCCTGCTAGTTCCTAATATGCGTAGGAATCTTATTTTAAGTGCTCTGTTGATGATGGTTGGCATTAAACAGACTGTAGATGCTAGTAAAATGGTCCTAACTAAGAATATTGAGTATGTTGGAAAGGCCTTTTGTATCAACAATCTGTTTGTGTTAGAAACCATGAACATTAATAAAGGAGAAGATTCTATGTACTTGTGTTGTAGTTTTGATGATTGGCATGGTAGACTAGGGCACTTGAACTCTAATTCCATGAATAGACTAAATCATCTAGGACTTATATCAATGAAATCTTGTAAACCTTCCAGCAGATGTGAAGTCTGTGTAGAAGCTAAACATGCTAGAAAACCGTTTAAAAATCCAATAATGAGAAGCTCTAGTTTGTTAGACTTGATTCACACAGACATAGCCGATTTCAAAAACACAACCAGTAGAGGAGGATAGAAATACTATATTACTTTCATTGACGATTTCTCCAAGTATTGTTAGGTATTTTTACTGAATGCAAAAGATGAAGCTTTCAATGCATTTGTTCAGTATAAAGCTGAAGTAGAAAACCAACTAGACAAGAGAATAAAGAGAATTATATCGGATCGAGGAGGTGAGTACTCGTCAGATCGATTCAAAGAATTTTGTGTTAATGAAGGGATTATCCACGAGTTTATGGCCCCTTACACCCCTCAGCAGAACGGGATAGCCGAGAGGAAAAGCAAAACTCTGAAAAATATGATGAACTCCATGTTGTTGAGTTCAGGAGTGTGTAACAAAGTGGGGGGAAGCCATACTTACTGCCTGCTATATTCTGAACCGAGTTCCACACAAAGGTCTGACTGCGACACCTTATGAATTGTGGAAGGGATTCTCACCAAATCTGAGCTATATGAGAGTATGGGGATGTCTTGCCAAAGTAGGTCTCCCAGACTTCAAGAAAAGCAACATAGGATCTAAGACTGTGGACTATGTTCTGATAGGCTATACTTCGAACAGCTCAACATATAGATGCTTAACATTCAATGCAGAGACCATGGTGCTAGGACATGTTCTGGAATCTCGAGATGTAGTGTTCTTTGAAGAGTTATTTCCCTTCAAGAAACCTGCAAGTAGAATAACTACAGGACTCACTGCTGTAAAAAGAGTCTCTGAAGCATCTACTTCAACTCCTAGGGAGAGTAGAAGAGTCAGAAAACAAAAGGATTTTGGCTCAGACTTCATAACTAGCTACATTGTAGAACATGAAGAGCTGAGTGAAGAGTTTGTATTCACGTTTCTTATAGAAGAAGATCCTGTCTCCTACTCTGCAGCCATGAGGACACTGGATGTGATGTTCTGGAAAGAGGCTATCAATAGTGAATATGAGTCTATACTCTCAAATCACACTTGGGATTTGGTTGACTTACCAAGGGGATGCAGAGCCTTGAGAAGCAAATGGATTCTTAAGAAGAAGTTAAAATCCGATGGAACCATAGATAAATACAAGGCAAGATTAGTGGTTCAAGGCTTCAAGTCAAAAGCATGGAGTAGACTACTTCGATACATACTCTCATGTGTCAAAGATAGCTTCTATCAGACTCCTTATGGCAGTGGCATCTTCACAAAAACTGATTGTACACTAGATGGACGTAAAGACGGCATTCTTGAATGGTGATATAGACGAGGAAATCTACATATTACAACTCGAAGGTTTCATAGAGGAAGAACATGAAAACAAGATATATAAGCTGAAAAAATCTCTTTATGGGCTTAAACAAGCACCAAAGAAATGGTTCGAAAAATTCAGTGCAACAATGATTGAAAATTGCTTTGCTTTGAATTCTGGAGATACTTGCGTGTTTAGTAGAGGAACTAAGACAGAGTATGTAATCATCTGCCTTTACGTAGATGACATATTGATCCTAGGAACTTCTTTATTGCTAGTGAATGAGACTAAGTCCATGCTGAACTCTAGTTTTTCCATGAAAGACATGAATGAAGTTGATGTTATCCTAGGAATTAAGATATTCAAAACCAGAAAGGGTTTTGCATTAAGCCAAGCTCAGTATATAGAAAAGATACTTAGGAAATTCAACTTCTGGAATGAACCACCAGCTAGGACTCCTTACGATTCATCTCTTCATCTGTGTAAAAACAGAGGTGATAGTGTTAGAGAAGAGGAGTATGCTAAGATATTAGGAAGCGTAATGTACCTAATGAATTGAACTAGGCCTGACATAGCCTACACAGTGAGCAGATTAAGCAGGTACACACATAGTCCCAATAGTGATCACTAGAAGGCTTTACATAGGCTACTTAGATACCTAAAAGGGACAGTGAATTGGAGCTTGTGCTACGATGAGTCTTCATGTGTGATTGAGGGCTACTGTGATGCTAACTGGGTCACTGACAAAGACGAAGTAAACTTCACCAGTGGCTTTGTCTTCACTTTGTCAGGAGGAGCAATATCCTGGAAGTCTGCAAGACAGACTTGTACTGCTCGTTCAACCATGGAATCTGAATTGATTGCTCTAGAATTGGCAAGTCAAGAAGCAGATTGGTTGAGAAGTGTATTGGCTGACCTTCCAATGCACGGAAAAATTTGTTCTTCAATCTCATTAAGATGTGACTCCCAGTCAGCCTTAGCAGTAGCTATGAATAAGCTGTATAATGGGAAGAAGAGACATATAAAGTTAAGACACAAGGTGATCAGAAGCTTGATTGAAGCTGGAATTTTGTCACTGGAGTATGTTCGATCTGCTAAGAACATAGCTGATCCTTTTACGAAGGGCTTGTGTAGATGCATCGTCTTGGACACAGCTCGAGAGATGGGACTCAAGGAGAAACAGTTACTAACTTCGAACTCCTTACCAAGTGAATCACTTAAATGAAACACTTCTGGTTCAAAAGGTCAAACAGAAGAAGTATATGTAACCTCGTGTCATCTTGATGAATGTATTGTCTACTAAACTCTAACGTAATGGGAATGTTACAGTTTATAGAGTCAGTCCTGTCAGTGAATGGAAAAATAAAAGATCAATTTGTTTCACGCATATGTCTTTATATCATTCAAACCATAAGGAAATGAATAACCGAGTCACTCAGATATTTACAAAGAAAGAGAAACCCATACTTATACATGAGCGATTCCTTAGAAGTAAAAGTTGATTCAAGCCCAAGTTGGCATCAACATATTTTGTTAAATGCTTAAGTAACTATATGTGGGGGAATGTTGGAATATAGTTCTTAAGTTCGGGAATTCGCTAACCAAAGGACTAAACCAACATTAACCCGGTTTGATTTAATTAAATTGTACATTGAGCCTCATTATAAATTCTTATAAATATACGAAGCATAGAACTTTGGGCAAACACAGTAGAGATCGAGTAGAACTCTCTGTAATCGAAATAGTTCGAAGAAACAGCGAACAACCAGTGGAGAAGAGAGTTCATAGATCGTCGCAAGGGTTCTATCTTCGATAAAAGGCTCAATAATACTTTTGAGGTTTCATCTTGAAGCTGAGATACACACATCTTCAAGAACAGAGTAGAATTCTTTTTCGAACTTCCTTCTTGAACAATCGTGTAAGAGATTAGAGGGAAAAATCGTTAAAGTCCAGAAGCTCTTACTTCGACTCTGTAAATTTGGTCATTCTGCATCTTCTACACCTTCGTGAACTAACAGTACATACATTTTATTTTGGTTAACTGAGAGGTTCGGCTTCTAGGGACCATCAACACCAACCAGTGAGGACCCCGTATCATCTTTTACAGACAACCGGGATCTTCAATACTAAGGATCAACGCATCATCTCTTTTAAACATAATCCCTTCGGGGGCCAGGGAATCCTATAAATTCTCTTGACCATATAGAAATGACTAGTGTTTCGTTTTTGAGATAAATCAATTTATGGTATGAAGCAACAAAACGATTTCTTCCTAAAATAAAAACAACTAGACCACAACCAATTGGTTTACATATATATAAATTTGAAAAGATTGAATTACATACTTGGTAAGAAGAATTGTGGATAGAACTGTGTTGATCGTCACCGCCACTCATCGGTTAGGATTGAAAAGTTTTTGACATGATTCTCTGTTTGTAGAGTCTTAGAATAGAGCCAATCTTAGTTCTAATAAATAGAAACCAAAAAGATGAATGAGAAAACAGCATGTTGTTGAACAAGTCATTACTTAGTAAGATAATCAACATCTAGGCCTGGGCATTTGGGTATTCGGGTCGGTTCTGAGTACTACCCGATCGGGTCTCTGTATTTCGGGTATAAGATTTTGGTACCCGTTTTGGAACCGAACATTATTCGGTTCGGGTCTGGTTCGGATCCGGGTCGGTTCGGGTATACATTTTCTATATCTATTTAAGAATTGAAACCATTTCGGTTCGGTTCCGGTTCCGGTTCGGGTACGGATATAATGTTGTTAAAAAATTGAGTATATTATATACTTAAAAATACCCAAAAAATTATTTACTCGGATATAATTTTGGGTATTCGAGTATATTTTTGGGTATTCGGGTATTTTAAGTACCCAAATACCCGAAATATTCGGGTACTCGTTCAGATAATCGGGTACCCGTTCGGGTATCGGGTAATACTTGGACCCGATTCAATATTCACGGGTCTCTATAACAAAATTCGATGGTTACATTTGCTTATACCCGAATTGGAGCCGAACCCGAAATTTCGGGTTGGTTTCGGATCGGTTTTTCGAGTCCGGATAAAATGCGAAGGCCTATCAACATCCATTGGGCGAGGGATGTTGAAGATGTGATTTTAATATATATTTTTTGATAACAAGAGTTGACTAAATAATTTAACCCAAACAAACAAAAAAGTTGAATAAATAATATGTGAAACATATAAACAACATGTGCTAATAATAATTAATAATGGCTATATTAAAATATGTATCATTATCTTCTAAAAAGATGTATTATTCATTATATGTCGTCGGATATTTATCAACTCATGCAAAAATGTAAATATTTGAGGGTCAACTCTCGATTGACAAAGTCTTCTACAATATCTTTATGGCCAGGTAGATTGTTTCGTAAATTTATATAAAACTGAAACGATTTTTTTCATATTGTAATATAAAAATATCAGAATTTTAGATATCCATGAGTATAAAATTGTTTGTAATGGTATATATTTTACGCCATGAGTCAGACTAGTGTTGCATTTAAGTACACACCTACGTTTTACAAAGTTGACCAAACTACCCTTATATGAACTTCAGTACACTAGTTTGTAAACAAAATTCTTTCTTAGTGACATATTATGCAAGGAAAAAATATCATAATGTTTATTATTAAAACATATATATATATAATAAAATGAGCAAATATTACTCAAGAATATACATAAATGATAAATGGTATCGCCCTGCCCATCGATCCCCATTAAGAAAAAGAAAAACTAAAAACTAAGCTACTAAATTTGGACTTTATCATTTAAGACAACATAAGTCATGCATTGATTTTTGTTGGCTTGGCAAAGAAGGTAGGGTTTTCATTACCAGCCATTATAACAACAATCTTTGGTTCCATATCTAGTGGCTTCAACACTTGCTCATTTCCTGCTTTCTCTTGCTCTTCATTACACGAATTCAAAGTGTTTGGTAGCCCATGGCAGCAAAGATAAGCCATAGCAATCAAGGAAATCGCTATGAACCCTAGCATTATTGCCCAAGTACACATCTTGAACAAGACCATTGAATCACTAACCAGACTCATTGCCTCGTTGATCTTCAGATCTGGCTGATGATTGTCTTTTCGACTTTATGGAGGTTATTTGGGACTGTATTAAGATGCCAAGTTGTCTTCGAAAGGTTTTGTCCAAAAAGTACTTATTCTTTCTTCAAGACTTAAGAGATTCTTTGTCTATCATTTCTTACAAAGCTTAGATTCTTTGTGTTTACAAAGATAAAGTATTCTTAGATAATTAATTTATGAGTTGATGTTGATTATATTGTACTACATGTATACATTATGTGTAAACCTATATATATATATATTAGAATTTATTTGGAAACAAAAAATTGAATTATTATATTTAATAATGATGTGAACTAATACAAGTATTATATATGCGTAAATATTGTTTGTATTAGTATAGTTATAGCTAACTTTATTGTATCTCAAGACAAATTAAAAGAATAAAGATTTTGTAGTCAATTCTTACTATATTATTTTGAGGGTTTTATAGGAAATGTTACTTTTAAATTGAAAGATATAGGAAATATCATCACTAATTTAAAATTATCTCTAGTGCCATATATGTACATTTGAAGTTGGGTGATAAAAGTAGCGGACATATGGATTAGACATCTATGGTAGACAGCAATAAGTTAGACATAGACAAAAGCATTCGGAAATCGGAATAAACTTACGTTTTTTTTTAAGTGATTAGCACATGTCAAGTAATTTATTTACGCGACAGACAAATGTCCATATCAATCGTCATACACACATGTCGCATAAATAAATTAATGACACGTGCCAATCACTCAAAGAAAACATAAGTTTAGTCTGATACTCGAATGTATTTATCTTTCATGGATATCTAACCCATATGTTCGGCACATTACTCGGATATGCTCGTCTTTCCGCCAATACCACAAAATCTGATTTTATGGCGAAAATGAAGAATCTTAGAATGATGGCATTTCATGTGATTTCAAGTTAAAATGTAACATTTTGTGTAAATATTTCTATTATTTTTACACATATATAAGATTGTATGTTTAGTTTCTTAATTTTTTACATTAATATAGTTAAAGTTAATTAAACTAATTGTATCTCAAGAGCAAAAACTAAATACTACAGTTAATTGTTACTATCATTTTTATCGCATAACATTGTAGGTTTGTTTCATACTTTATATTCTTTATTTCATGGATCTTTTGATATATTAAAAAGATAATTAGAAAAAAATAACTAAATAGTAAATAATATCGTATGCAAGAAGTCTAAAAATCAAGTAATACATGATCAAGTAATACATGATCATTAGATAACAAACTGAAGCAAAATACAATTAAAGCCAAAAAAAACATAATTGTCTGAATAATCAAACCATTAAACCCAATGATTAGGTTTAAAAATAATTATTATTTTATTCTGAAAAATTATAGCATCAATTAAAATGATAATGTCTTCATTTGTTCAAGCCGGTCGCATTCTTCACTGATTCAGTAGCTCCTTGTGCCTTCTCCTTAATCTGCTGGCCAGTCTACACAAATGAAACAATATAGTTCCAAGTTACTATAAGAATTATATATTTAATATATTTGTAAATCTATTTATTTGATTTATGTGGAATTTGATTTAGTTATAAAAATAATATAAATTTAATGAACCTCTTGCATGGACTCCTTGGCAGATTGAGCAGCATTGCTAGCCTTGTCCATCATGGTGCTAGCCTTCTCCTGAACACCATCAACCAATTACTAATTGATTAAAATCATATATTTATGTAATCATTCTCTTGCAGAAAACTATATAGTGACCAACTACAACTATGGATAAAATTTATTTAAATAATTTGTAAATCTTGTTTTCTATATAAATAATTTGTAAATCTGGTTATCTATATAAATAAAAGATAATGTAAAAATTAAGATATTTGGGTAACCGATAGGGTGAGAAATGATTTGGTTCTAACAAGGGACCTAACAATTTATTTATTTAATTTTAGATTAGGTTAGGTTATAAATAAGTAAACACCAATAAGAGCAAAAAAAATCTAAGTATATATACATATATAAACTAAAAACAACTTTTAGAACCCCTAATAAATTTAGGTAAACCTTGTAATAATACTATTGTTAATCTTAGGATTACCTGGGTTTGGCCTTTGGCTTGGCCAGCTTGGTAGCTCAAGTTCTGGTTGCTCGACATTTTCAAATAGCTTTAATTAACAGAAATATATTTGGGGTTGTTAGTTTTGAATTAAAGTGTGATTATGGATTTGAATGAAGTTAATAGTTTCCTCCAAAGGTTCCATAACTTATATAGCTCTCATGAAGCTCTCATTTTCCTACACGTGTCAGTAAATTGTTGCAATCTGAGGTGTGGCTTAGTCCTTTTCCGGATTAATTGGAGATTAGGATGATTAATCCATATTTAGTCCCATGAAGCTCTCATTTTCCTACTCGTTTATTGGATATTTTTAGCTCAATTTGACTCGTTCTAATGATTGCGATCTCTTCTTTAATTTTACTTCTGATTGCTTTCATTTAATTGCAATGTTTGACATACAAGCAATCAAGGTTTTTAGCTAGTTGCTATCGACATTGAGGTAAGTAAATGTCATCGATTCGTCACAAAAGTCAAAACTCTAACCAAGTATTTTCAACATCAATCACGATTAGTAGTACTAAGTTATACACTTTCACACATGACTTTGCTGTTGTGCAATTCTCGTATGATGCTTTTCGATATGAGACCTCTATCACCTACATGACTCCAAAAGAATCTCAAAAACATCGTTATCACCAACGTAAGAGGCACTCAGAAATTTATAAAGTTTTAAGCTTACCATCAACCGTCGATTATGCATGTCATACTTGTGTATATAACACTATCTCCCATTAAACCCTTTTTCTCCATTGATTCAAACAACACTTTGGCGTGATTCACTTGTTCTAACTTACATATCCTTCCTATTAATCCTCTGTATAGAGCCACATCTGGGCAAAGACCTCTTTTTCCAACTCCTCTGGGAGTTTTGTGACTTCCTCTTTCTTGTTCTGGTTATAGAATCCATCCACGAGCCAAGAATAGGTCGAGTATCCCGGAGATATGCCTTTCTCTAGCATAGAGAACAGTTTCTCCTTTGCATTGTCCATTTCCAGCACCTTACAAAACCCATGAATCAATGCTTTGTATGAATGTATGTCCAATTTTAGTCCTGATTCAATCATCTTCTTCTTTACCTTCACAGCAGATACCATGTCTCTGATTTTGCTATATGCGTTGATCAAAGTATTACAGGTGATATTATCAGGTTCTATCTTTTTTCCGCTCATCTCAGTCAAAAGCCGATTAGCTTCTCGTATTCTTCCATTTTCACATAGCTTACGTAAGATCGAGTTGTAAGTCACAACTCCAGGAGTAAACCCTCTTGCCTCCATTACCTCGCGTAACCTCAAAGCTTCCCTCATTCATCTACAATAGCCATCAATCAAAGTAGTATATGTAACATGATTTGCTGTAACACCTTTAGTCCCCCGAAATAGCCTTGTTGCTTCCCTCATTCTACCTTCTCTACTAAAGCCATGTATGAGTGAATTATAAGTGACAATATCAGAAGCGACCCCACTTCTCTCCATCCTATCTTGCACACATAAAGCTTCGTAATGCATACCCTTTCTGCAGTACACCTTTTTCTTCCATCTCGCTTAGCAATTTCTCAGCTTTCTTCGGATCACCAGATTTAGAACAAGCATGAACCAATACATTATATAAATGAATGTTAGCAACAATACCTAACTTCACCATTTTCTTGAATATCTTCCAAATTGTATCTGTCAATCTATCTTTCACCAGTCTATTCAGTAACACAGTACAAGCTTGCAAATGAGGCTTCAATCCGCAGTTTCTAATATGCTCAAACACCTCTATCGAGTCATTGATCATCCCCGATTTGGCATAAAATATCATCAACCAGCTGAAAACGTTAGATAAAACTTCTGGGTCTTCAGAGATACCTCCGACGAAAGATTTCAGAACCAGGGGAGATGATAAAAGCTCTCTTTGAGACAATTTATCAAGCAGGTGGTGTGCGGTTTTGAAATGCTTTTGTTTTATAAGAAACAAAATCATTTTCCATGATGATTGTAAGCTATGCTTGCAATTTGGAAATGAATCAGTCATGCTATAGAAACTCCATGAAAGAGAAGGTCCACCATAACTAGAATACAAAGAAAGCTCCGAGATTACCTGATTGATTATCACTGATTTTAATAATCCCGAATCTATTTTGTGTTTCAGATTATTTTTTCAAATTTCCTTTCAACACAGCTCCACAGATGCTTTGTGCAATCAGGGCTTCTCGATTTGAAGACGCCAAATTCACCATTGTTGTTGCTCAGTTGTTGTAGCAGAAACGATTTTGACTTTTGAGTAGGCGTAAACCGGTTTGAATTTGTCTAGCAAAAGAATCAGACCGGTTTAGTTACCAAACCGAACTGAATTTCATAAATATTCCATTGTCGCATTTACCGGGAAAATGCCGGTTTACGAGAAATACGTACATATGTCCTCTCGTCTTGCTGCTATTTACAATGTTATCCTTCTTGATTGCTTTAGCCGAAAACCTCAAAAGCTAAAACCCTAATTTACGTCGTCGTTGCCTGACTAATTCTTAATTTTCCGAGAGACTTGACGCCGATAGTCGACGACTGAGTTTCTGGTTGTCACAAAACAGAGGAAATGACGGAGACGAGAAAGGTGAAGAAGAAAAATCTCCACGAAGGTAGGTCTAATTTCTCGCGTTAGTTTATGTTTCTCTTACTTGTATCCTACCATTAAAATTTGGGATTTTGCCTAATTCTCTAGCTCAATTTCTTTAAATTTGATTTATATAAGGAGATTTCATTACAAAACCAATGAATTGAGACCAACCTGGATATCAACTGAACTGACCTCACAAGAGTTTGTGATGTTGTTTATACTTGATTGTGTTCTTAGAGTAACTGATATGATTTTGAAACTTGAGAGCTTTAAGTTGGAATGGCCTTGAACTCAATTACAAATGGTTTATCTTGTGCAGCAGAACTCAATTTGTTTTAAGTTTAGTTATATGTTTTTGATCCATCTTGTGGACTGGATTTATGTTGATTATCTGTAATTAAAAGCTTTCCATCAGTGTTGTATTGCATTTTTTTCTGTTTAATTGAAGTGACTGATAATATTAATGCAGAAAACACTGATGGAAAGAGAGTTGGGAAAGTGCAGAGGAAGAAGAAAGAAAATGTGAGCAATGCTGAGTTAAGCGAGCATCCTCATGACACACTCCAAGGTGAGAGCTTTATATATAATGGATTTAGAAGTTCTTAGTGAATCATAAGATGTGTTCTGATGTTCAGTTTTGTGTTATTTTTCTTTCTTTATCCCTGACCAGTTAATTCAAGTGAGAAACCTAGAAGAAAGAAGGTAGAAATGAAGAAGATGCAGAAGAGTAAAAAGATGGCCGAAGAAATAAATAGCTCTCCACTTGATGGTAAGCTCAGTAGGAAAACAAAGAAGAAAAAAGAGATTGGAAGCAGTGCTGAAATAAGCGAACCAATGCTAGAAAGTGAGTACTTGTATGTTTGGCAGATCAATCTACCCCAAATTTAGATTCTGGTATTGAGTTTAGTATCTCTGGTTCTTGTTACAGCTATTTCAAATGAGAAAGTCAAAGGAAAGAAGGGTAAGATAAACAAAACGAAAAAGAAAAGAAAGGCTGAGGAAATAAGTAGAACCTTCAGTTGATGATGATCATCATCATCTGAAAAGTGAAGGTAAGAGTTCATTTTTCATGAGAACTTTTTAATTTCATCTCCTCAAATATTATTTTCTTTTAAGTGACATATGACTTTACTGTCATATCATGTTAAACTGAGGTTCTTGTGAATCTTATTTATGTTTGACATGGCTGATAATTGAACTGAAAAAAGTAAAAGGAAGTCCAGAGATTTGCTTTTATGACATATTTGCTATGTATGTAAATTTGGTGCAGTCATTGTGTGCATGGGTCATTGTGTTTAGTAAAGTATTTGTTTTCTGTAGGCAAGTCAAAGAAATCAAATAAGAAGAAAAAGATGAACCTGACCACTACAAAAGAAAATGAAAAGAACGAAATTGAAGAGGAGGAAGATGTTTATGAAATTTCTTCTGGCGATGAGGACTGCTCAAGGGGAATGAAAAGTATGAATTGCCGCTTCTTCAATATGATTAAATAAGGCTGAAACTCTCGTAATTTTTTCTGCAATAAGTTGATAAGTCTTCTGTGAAACCTACAGAGTGGGTTACGGATTACTATGAGAGTAGACCTAGTTTGGACGTGCTGCAGAAGAGAATTGATGACTTCATGACTGCTCACGAAGAACGCCTTGAACAGGTTTTCTATCTCTCCTACATTTTGAGGCATCCGTGGCTATTGTCCAGTAACAATAGCATTTTATCTGATGCTGTCTTATGTATTGAACAGGAGAAACAAAGCCGAGAAGCTAAAGCTGCAGAAGGTGGTTGGACTGTGGTCGTGCATCACAAAGGAAGGAAAAAGACAACAGAAACTGAATCTGGAACAGCTGTTGGATCTGTTTCTCAGGCTGCTTTGGAGAATCAAGTAGCTAAGAAGAAACAAAGTGAGCCGGTCGCTCATGGTTTCTACCGTTTCCAAAGGCGAGAAGCACAACGCAACGGTAAGTTTGGCTTTTCTCTGCCATTTAGGTTACAGTGAAATTCAGGTTTGGTTTTGGAATGATTGATTGCAGTTTGGTTCGGTTTAGTTTTATACAAATCCCTAGTCACAAGCTGATTCTGATGATTGATTCTTGGTTTTGTGGTTTGTTGACAGAACTCTTGGCGCTTCAGAGCAAGTTTGAGCAAGATAAGAAGAGAATACAACAACTTCGAGCTGCTCGTAGGTTTAAGCCTTTCTAAGGAAAAACAGATCCCACATGGAACAAGATTAGGAAAGCCAAAAAGAGTCATTGACAGTTTTGTGTTTGACTATTTCAGGCCAGTTAAACAAAAAGGAATTTGTTGTAAACAATATCAGATTGGATTAAGCTTTGAAATCACATTTATAAACCAGATAAACAGAAGGGAAAGTTTAAGATATTGAATGAAATATGAGATAGTAATAGAGCATTATACTTGACAAAATTGTAGTTAAAAATACATAGTGAATGTATATAACAGATTATTAAAATTATAACGTTTTGTCACGACTCATGAGTTGATTTCCTTAATTCGGAAGATTGATTGATTTATTAAAAACCTTCTCCCTACTTCACTACTAATTAATAACTAATAAGCCATATCTTCCATTTTCAGTATTTTAAAAAATTAAAATTTATTACCTTTCAAATCATAAATAATCAACAAGTTGTTGGGTTCATTTCATATATTTTAAATTTGTATCATTATTTGCTACATGAACAAAAGTTATAATAAAAAAATTATTTCCTAAAGAATATATATAAGCAAACAAACATGAAGAGAAGAACACACCTTAAAAAACAAAGTGTATTCTAAATGAAATTACAAAATTACTGAAGTGAGCAGAAAAACATTTAATTCTGAACCAAGCTACTTGATATATTTTTGCTGTGATCCATTTAACTCTTTGTAATCTTCATTTTGTAAATTCATGATTGAAGCACATTTAGCTCCTGCCTTCACCAACCCACAAGTCTCCTTTTAAGTTCCATCCTAAAAAATCAAAGATATAGACCAAAAAATGTTATCTCAATACCAGTGTATCAACAACAAAACTGATATAAACCGGTGTCATATATATGTATCAATAAGTACTAAACCGGTAAAGTTACCGCATAAGTTGTCGGTCTAGACCACCGGTCGACATCATACCACGGTTCTCATATGCCCTTCGGATAAGGTATGGAACCGCAGTTTCGACTGGACCATAGGGCATGTACTTGCTGACATTGAAACCTGCCCTTTTCAATCCGAATGATAAAGAATCAGACATTCCATAAAGCTGCGCAAACTCGATATTTCCATTAACTTTGTCGATCCCAAGCTCACTTGCTTTCCTTGCCCCTAGTTTACCTAATCATCAATCACAACAATAAGTAAAATTAAGTCTAATAAGATCAATCTCTCTCTCTTGTAATTTCAATTCACTTACCGGAATCGGTGTTATGAGTGGCAAGGACTACGCCAATGTCTGAACCATTTGAGGCTTTCTCCATAAGGAAAGTCATACAATCATTGTAACAATTGTGTGTATCTTGAATGGTGTCATGTACAGGTGACTTGTAACCCAAGGAATCAGCTAACTTAGCTTCACTAGACATATAAGCACCTCTCACCAATTTAAAACCAATAGGAACATTCATTTTCTCAGATTCTCGTAAAGCCAAGTGTAGTCTTTCTCCTGCATCTTTCAAGTAAGCTTGAATCGTGTTGTAAACAATAGGTCGATCTTTGTTGGTATTGAACATGATTGCTGACCAATACGCCATGTAATCGATTGCAGGTTGGAGAATTGTGTCTTCAGCATCAATTAGTAATGGTACATTTGATTCTTGACATCTCCGACAGATGGATTCGAGGCGTTGGTGGGCTTTTTCCAGCTCTTGTGTTTCTTCTGCAGTTAATGGCTCCGGTTCGGTGGTTGTGTGGTAGAGAGGACTTGAACCGGAGAAAACCGGAAATGAAATGAGTTTCCATGGAAGTTTGAAATTAGGGTTCTTGTATTGCCACCGGAGCAAATCACTCACTCGTTTCAGGACACTCATTGGACAAATTGCAGTGATCTTCACCACCACTGAGCTTAACTTTTCAGGGAAAAAAAAACAAAGAAAAATAATTAGCAGTTAAATCGGTTTAATAAACAAGGAAAATTAATTAACAGTTGAACCGGTATAAACCGAGATTATCGCAGAAGGAGGAATATTCCAAGCGTATAGTTGACAATTATGTCCTCATAGCGTGATTAACGTGTCAACCTTTAAGTCTGACGAGATGCTGACTTGGATATGATTATTACTTTATAATTTTAAAAATAAAAATAATACTTAAACAAGTTGTTGTCTTTTTGGATTTCGCAGTTGTAATTCCATTTAGGATTTTAGTTGGTTGGTTCTACATAAATCCACGATTTGTGCATTTCTTTAGAGTGGAGGCAAATCTAGAAAAACATTAATATTAGTGGAATCAATTTTGTTTTTTAGTGTTTTAAAAAAGTAAAAACATATGATAAAATCGAACTGGTGAAGGTACTTTTGTGTCAAATTATCCAACAACAACATTAAAAAAGAATACATAGCAACTAACAATTAATTATTCCATGTGTTTATTATTAGTTGATGTTTTAGAGAAAAATATTAAATATTTTACATTTTCAATGTATATTTGATCTAAATTTTTTTATTTTACCTTCATTTATATTTTCTTCTCTCATCTCACTTTATTATTTTCAAATAATAAATAAACACATAATATCATTTCACAAAAAAAATTAATACATGTAAAGTTTGTAAAACATGAACTAATTAAAAGTAGAGGGAGTGTTTTCTATTGGGTTTAAATGACTCCATTTCTCACCATTTGCCTTCACTATCAAACATGTAAAGGAGTTTTGTCTATAGATCCTACTTGCACAAATTGCTTTTCATATATAATCCCACTAATATCATTATATCACTTTAAAATAAGGTTATGTCAAATACATATTGGCCAATATATATGTCAAATACATATTTTGGTCAATATATATAATGGTTATACTTATATATTCTTGAGCAAATTCATTTTCATATAAATAACCCCACTAATACAATTTATGTAATTAAAATAATAGTTATACCATATACATATTGGTCAATAATATATATAATTGTTTAGCATAAACTATTTTTGAATAAGTTAAAACGTATCATGATGAATATATGAAAAGACTTGTCCTTAAAGTATATAGATTTGGAAAGTTTGAATGTTTTTGTAAGTAAAAAAATTATAGAGAAATAAGAAAATGTCTTACGTGAGACATAGGTAGGGTTTTAGCAGCTTCGACGGTTTCAATGAATTTCTTAATGTTGTCATCACACGCGCCACCATCCTCGGCATGTTCAACGCCGTAAACCAACATACCTTTAAGTCCCGTAGACTCATAAACGCTTTTCACACGTTTTGCAGCCGCAGTCGCGTTTTCACCAGCGCAGAAATGGTCATAAAACGTCCCTTTTACGATTTTGAGAACTAGATCGCGTGTAAAGGAAGCATCCATGAGCTTTGAACTCATGAGCCATGAGCCAACATCGACCATAGGACCTATGGCTGTGGCATGAAGAACTGCTGTTGAACGGAGAAGGTTTGAGATTGGAATAGAAGCAAAGAGTTTGGCTTGGTCGGTGAGATCTAAGTCAACGTCTGGTTTTGGTTGGTCAAAGGAAATTATCTCCGGGATGATTGTGGTCGGAGGACCGACAGGACTCACGGTGGAGAAACGGTGGATGAGTTTTGGTCGGAGAAATCGGTTTGCCATTCAAATCAAAGAGGATTTTTCTTACTTTTAATTTCTCTTTTTGCTTTACAAGCGTTTTTGTGTGTTAAGGTTTGTGTGTTATTGTATCTGTTACATGTATAATGTATTTATAGACATATAATAAGACTTTATTACAATGTGGTAATAGATTTTATTTTATGTCTGATTAGAATAAAATAAGTTTTTTTCTTCTTAAATTTGGACATATTCTGAAAATAATAATCGATAATTAGGACAAAGAATCTTCTCAAAAGGTGAAAATTTCCTAATTTTGGTTTGACTGGACTTATTGAATTTTCAAATGGAATTTTACATTATCCAAATTAAATTTGGGTGTTTTGTGATAAGTAAACAAAATTGGAGTTATCCTTTCAAAGAAATAAGCTATAAAGTTTTAAGTTACATATACAGAAACAGTATAGCTTATCTTCATATTGAAATTTGCATAACAAAAAAGCACGTTGTTTTGTTATTGTTGACGTTAACACAACGTGTCTTTTTTAAATTCAATTGCAATTTATGTTCACATTTAATAGGAGAATATAACCTGTTACATTATACTTCTCTGTAACTTATTTCTATCATTTCGATTTAGCTCTTTGATTTAACAGTTTTACTTTTGCATTTTAGTTTATTAGTTTGGTTAAGTAAACTGTATTATATATTATGTTTTTTGACCATTTTTGAGAATCAATCGATCAATTAAACAAAAATCTCGATTCTAGACAAGATTATCTATCAAATCAACTGCCTACACCATAACCATCGCATATTCCAAATTCGTTATATTAGATACCGTTATATATAAATTTAATACGATTAAATGAGATTTGAATTAATACATTCCAAAAATTACTAAAAGTGAGAAGTATCTGCATGTAAGGAATTGGATAGTATAAAAATGTAAGACCAAAATTTCGGCGTAATTATGTAAAGAACTTTCTATTTTTCTTATTTATGTTGAAAATATAATAAGACAAAGTCGAGTCAGCAACACCAAGGATCATGACTGTATGAGACGTCATTGGATTCATTAATTTTAATTTTTTTATTAGATGGATAATGATTATTTAATAGAAATAAAGATTTGTTTATGTGAGTCGGTGGATGGTGAATGGGATCCAACATTCCAACCTAAACAGGTGAATCTTTGACTTTACTCGATTGGAATCTCGAGACATATATGCATTAGTTTTGCAAGATTCTCTTCCCTAAAATTGAAAATTCTACTTATGTCGAAATACATATTCTTTTAAATTTACAATAAAAAGTTTATATACTATTTACTTTAAGTCCATATTTATCATTATTACTTAATTATCTAATTAAAATTTTATCTTTACAAAAAAATTTAAGCTTCATTATATATGTTAATAACACAAAATAACATAATTAAAAAAATAATGTATATACATAAAATATTCCTTTTCCATAATATAAAGTTTGGAAACAATATATTATTGATATGAAAAATTTTATATATACACAAAATATTCTTACAAAATGAAAGAAACTTTAAGAAATTGAAAAATATTATTAATAATAAAAGAATATGTGACAGAATTATTTTCGGATGATCATGACTCATGACATCATGATTTGGTCTCTTCTTACTATACTATTAGATTTAAAAAAAAATAGAATGTGAGGTTTAAACTAAAAATTAGACTTTCTTAATCCGATTATTGACCAAAAAAAATGCAAAAAAATGTGTGCATGTCTTGAATTAACTACATAAACTGATTACTTTGACGTTTGGCAAAATTCAAGTTATTTAGTAATTTTAAATTTGATAAATTCAACTATACACGTCAACATTAATGAATTAGTTAGCCAGGTAAGATCATGTTTTTACATTGTATAAACGTTCTACAAACATCAATATATTTAGCTCTTAAAGATAAATAGAATAATTTGAAGTACTATTAACATAGTTTTGAAAATATGAAATTTGTATATACAAATCAAAAAGAAAATAAATACATAACTACTAGAGAGCATACATATTTTAATCACGTTTTTGGTAAAAAAAACGATCAAAAACATTGTCACGATTCATTGTCGGAAATCTGATTTTGCCCTTAAAAAATTGTTCGAAAATAAATGGTCCAATAAATAATATAGTCCACTTCCTTCGAAAGATGAAAACTATATCTTATAATTTTTTCAGCTATTAAATAAATAATAATCTTATAATTTGGACGGTAACACATGTCATCCAATAAATAATATAGTAGTATATATTAAAATTTGGCCAATTCCCTTTAGAAAGCGTTACGTTATCTTGTAAATGACTAAATTCGTGTTAACATTAATTGTAAACATAAACTGGATTAAAGTCTAATTTAGTTATTAAAATATAGATAGAAAAATTTTAAGGGATAAAGTAAGCATAATAAATTATATTTGAATAAGAATTTATTTGATTAGATGAGACTTTGATCTTAGTTTACCTTTCTCTACTTTTTCCTCCAAATTAATATTCATTTTCACCGTATACATAGCTCGTATTTAGGCTTGAACTATTAATGGGCCTTTTCCTTGTTCGAGGCCCATCACCAACAAAGACTTTCTTTGGTAAATAGTTCGTTGTTTCTATAACATATCGAAAACAAAAATGCATATTTATCTTGACACTTTTAAGGTGGATAGCATAATTAGGTGGACGTAAATGATATGTTTCATTGCTCCCTCATTCGTTAAGCAAAGTTCTGATTCTGCATATAAAGATGACAAACATCTATGTACTTTTTTTTATAGTAATTATATCGACTCATTCCATAATTTAAAACTCGTATTCTAAAATATTTGTTTAATTTCATTAGCTGGATTAACAAAAGAAACACAACAAATAATTATGTATTTTAAAGTACATCTTTAAAATTTTCTAATCTATCCATAACAAAATAAGATTCTAAATCATTTATTATTTTTTTGGTCTATAATACTTTTAGAGAAAAAGTAAATGTTGTTTTCAGTTATTTATATTTATTCTTGTAATTGTTTCTAATTCAACATTATACAATTTTAGTGATTTATAATCAAAACTAATAAAAAAACGAGAAAATGGTCAATTTAATACCAAACTTCCGCGTTTTTGTCGTTTTAAATTCAAATTTCTTCTCTCTATTTAAAAACGATGAACTTTACGTTGACTACGCCTGATTAGTATCACTGTTAGTCAACATTAGTCAACATTAGTCAACGTTGAACGTCGTTAGGTAAATTAAATAAATCGTTTTATCTTAATGAAACACAGCGTTTTGGCTTAATAAAACGCAGTGTTTTGGCATTAAAACGAAATGAAATCCCTAAATCAAAAGATCGAAATCCCTAATTCGACTTCTCTTCTCAAATCTCTTTTTTTCTCTTTCTCGAACCCTTCTCTGCTCTCTTACTCGGGTCCTTTCCTCTCTTTCTTGAATCCCCTTTTCTTTTCTCTTTCTCGAATCCCTTTCTACCACATTGCTTCGATCAATTGATTCTATTTTCGAGTTTACAGAGAGTATAATGGGATCATCAAGTGCTAAGCGTGGATTTCCGTTTAATGGTTGTGGATGTATTGGTTGTGTTTGTAGTTGCAATGATGTAATCCAATTGTGAGTAAGAATGAATGTTAACGTAATCGTGAAGATCTTAAGACTCTGGTGATGGATGTTGATGTAATGGATGTTCATCTAAAAGTCTTAAGTTATAAATTTTCTAAAGATACACAATATTGCAAGTCTTAAAATGATAACTAAAAGTCATAAATTGTGTAAACAATCTCACAAAAATCTTACATATGAAAGAGACACAACATTGCAAAAGTCTTAAAATGATAACTAGAAATCTTAAAATGATCAGAACATTGCAATAGTTAATATTGAAGACAAATTGAACATGAACCAAATAGCATTAGCATCTAAACTTGGGATCCATGAACATAATCTATCCCTTCTTATGAGCATCCAACTTGTGATCCACCAACTTGTGAGTATTCTTCGATCTATAATGAACAAAACCAAGAAGAATTGCTTAAAAGAAGAACCACCATAATGCTTTTAGAAAGCTTAAAATGTTACAAACCGAATGTTTTCATGGACGATCTCGTGGCCGTTTAGCAACAGGCTTAACTGGTGTGACATTGCAACTGCTCTTGTTGTGTCCTTCTTCTGTATACTTGGAGCAAGTCATAACTTGGTTTTTCTGAGTCAACCTCGAGGTAGCTTCACTTGTGGAAGCTTCATTCTGACTTTTACGCCTTGCATACTTGCTTGATATCCTAGCCTTTGCTAATCTGTTTGGCGGTGGTAGAACTGGTAACCGGTTAACCTTAGGCCACAACTTCTTTCCCTCCATAGGTTGTATCCCATTGGCATATGTAGCTTGTCAAACCTGAGTGCTAAAATAATTTGAACATAGTCCTCCACATTTAGTTTTTTGCCAATAATAACAGTTGCAGCATGTTCACACGGTATTCCATTCAACTACCACTTCAAACAACCACAACATCGTTGCCTCCTATCCACCCGATAAGAACAACCATGTAGATCAATCTCGTGCATATCACCAGTTGACATGTATCTCACACAATACCTTGCCTTTTCTATAGCCAAATTAATCTGTTTGTGAGTACTCTTTGTGAACCTAATCTGTAATTTTTGACTCATAAATGACCTTTTAGAAGTTCTCACCATGCATTGTCTCCTAATATCCTCCAAAAAATCTAGCAATTCCTAGCCTCATAAAAAGTTCGATTAAATGACTCACATAGATTATTAAGGGTGTCGCTGCAGCAAGTTCCTTCCCTGAAGAATGATTGACACCATGTTTCTGTATGCAGTTTGAGTAGAGCATCATAAGCTCCTTGGCTACGTTGCCTCTACGCCTCAAAACTCTCGAGATAGTCACATGTTGTGTAACTCTTCGTAATTCTCCAGTACAGCCTCTCCATCTCAATGCCATGATTGTCGCGTTTCTAGTGGCCTAGAATGTGTCTAGCACACATTTTTGTGCTCAGCTTCATGCAACTGATTATTGTCTGCTTTTACTAAACCCTTTAACAGAAAAAAAAAATGTAAGTTAAAGATACTCAGATATGTTAAAATGGGACTGATTGTGATGCCAAATGTACCTTCTGTTTATCAGATATTATTGCGTAGTTATTTCCTTCACCAAGTCACAAATCAATCTTCCAGTGATGTATAAACCAGTCCCAGTTTACATCATTCTCAATCTCGACGACTGTACATGCAATAAACACAATTCGGTTATTACCACCACGCCCAACTGCTGCTAACAAATGCCCTTTGATATCCCACTTCACGAAAGCATCATCAACTCCAATAACGGGTCTGCAATTTCTCTTCCAAGATTCTTTTTGAGCAGCAAAACACATATATATATTCTATGAAACTTTTGTAAGCCTCCTAGAGTTGGACCAGGAATTGTTTCAATGTTAACTATAGTTCCCGGGTTACTCTTTAGTATCTCAGACTCGTAATCCCATATTCGAGCAAACTGTTCTTCATATTCTTTTCTTTTCGCCTTTTTCACTATAGTCTTCGCTTTCCGACATTTTTCTTCAGTCACACGAAGCCTGTAAATCCTCAGTATTTCTGCTGCCATTTCTTTCGCTGTAAATTTGGGCTCAATACGCAGCCTCTGTGTATAACTCTGTAATTATCGAACTCTTAAGCAGCTTTGTGTACCCAAAACGTGTACAAATATGCTTATCTTCATACACTTTAACATGCAGCTTGTGTTTGCTCCTTTCGTAATAGCAATATATTCTCCATTTGCATAGTTTCTCGTTATCAGAGCAAATAGCACCACACCTCTTCGTCGGTGAAATGTAAAGCTTCACATCATAGCCTGTTTTCAGAGAATAACTGAACAAAGCCTTCTTAAAATCTGCTGCAGACCCAAATGTTTTTCCAAGTATGAGAATCTCATTATCATCATCGTCTAAATTGTGACTATTCCGGTTTTCCATCACCAGATGAAGCACTATTACTCATCTCAGACATATAATCATCTCTCCAAACCTCATCTTATCTATCATTATCTTCACTATCATCATATTTACTCTCCCTAGATGAAATGTTACCAAAGTGACTAGACAATACCTGACATGCGTTCTCTTCAACTAGAACCACTTCTTTGAAGGCATGACGATACTCTTCACCTCCATCGTAGTCATCCTCTTCTTCTTTCTCCTCGATTTCGTCTTCACGCAACAATTTTTCCTTATCTATTGCTTCAATTGAATTCATCTTACGCGGATCTTCATGAGCCCCACTCGAACTCTCGCTTAGATTTATACTTTTTCTCAATCCCTTATACATATTATTGAAGCTAATGGGACATCGCATCGCTTCTTTCTTTGTTCTCATCGTTGATTCGATAAGGGAGAAAGGGATTCGAGAAACAGAGAAGGGAAGGGTATTCAAGAAATACAGATTTTGATTTTGACTAACAGTGAGCACAAAAGAGAGTAGAAAAGAGGCTTCGAGAATATTAAAAAGAGAAATTGAATTAGGGTTTCAATTTTTTGATTTAGGGATTTCACTTTGTTTGATGCCAAAACGTTGTGTTTTATTAAGCCAAAATGATGTGTTTCATTAAGACAAAACGATCCATTTAATTTAACTAACGACGTTTAACGTTGGCTAATTTTGACTAACAGTGACACTAATTAGGCGTAGTCAACGTAAAGTTCGTTCGTTTTTAAAGAGAGAGAAGAAATTTGAGTTTAAAACGGCAAAACGCGTAAGTTTGGTATTAAATTGACCATTTTCTCATAAAAGAAAACATCGAATTTTTGTCTCTATAATCAATTCCAGGTCAATAAACTTAACTGATCATGTTGTAAATAAAAATCTTAGCCCTTTACATAACACTAAAAACACTTATTAATTTTACAAAATGTTTATGTTTTTCTTATTATGTATTCTTTATCAACTGAATATCATTGCTCTCCTAATATGTTTACCAAAAAAATCATCAATCAAGCTTCCCACATCTATTTCCTCCAAAAGATCATTTTCGATTGTCATCAAACCTAATCCGTTTAAACTCTTTTGTGTCATAGTCGTCCGCAAGTACGTCTTTAAGAATTTTTGCTTCGAAAAACTCCTATCTACCGAAGCAACAATTACTAGAATAGTTAGTAAAATTCTATATGCAATAATTGCATTTGGAAAATAATTAATCTCTCAAAATGATTCAACATATTGATTGCTCCCCA
>JAKUCM010003713.1:0-46164 GCA_023374145.1 Lepidium sativum | reverse complement strand
GAGAGAGAGAGACCGAATAAAAATTAAGACTCGATTATCATTAAAATCAAAATCCCCATATCTTGAACTCTAGATTTAGTGTTCGTCATTTCATGTTGACGATGATCACAGAGGGATCAAGCCTCCGAACTGTTGTCTACAAAACACAGAAAAAAATGAAATTAAAAGCATCAGATTTGAAAGTGACTGCCAAACTGTGATGTATGCCATCAATAATCTAAACCATCTAGCAGAAATCTATACTATTGTAATGGACATTCTTCGTTTATCTTTAGAAGTTGAATGCTTTGTGCTAGTGTTGTCTTAAGGAACTTGCTTTTAATTAAAAAACTTGTTTAAAACTTAACCGAAATATTTTCACAAATATTAAGGAACAATTCTCCCCAAAACTCTAATCCTAAATAAATTTGGTGTTATCTCTGGTAACTAATTCTTATCTAAAGATAATTTGGAGTCTAAACTAAAGAATTATCCAACATTCACCCCCATAATTCCGACTTGAATTCCGGGAATAATGATCTCGAGCTGAAACAAAATGCTCCGGCTTGTCGTATCTCCAACATATCACTTTTGATCGATCTCTACTTCCCCTTTTGTCATAGATTTTGGTCTCTTCCTCTTTGTCTCAGTTACTTGATCTTCTTTGACACCTTCCTCGACCTCTACCTCCACGTCCTCGGCCTCACCTCCTCGTCTTTCTTCTCTTCCATTGTTTGAAAACATATGTTTTCCTTGCTATTCCACGTGTTTGTTTTTCGCGTTAATTCTTTCTTCATACGCCTTGATTTTCCTGATTATTCTTAGAACCTTATTGTCTTAAGGTCTAAGACTTTTTCCAGAGAAGCCACAATGTGAATATACTTATCCACCGGTAATCCATTAAGAAATTTCTTGACAAGTCTTGTTTCACTAATGGATTCTCCAAGTGAGGCCGATTAAGCTGCAATTCCGAAAATCTTTCCCGCAAATTCATCAACCGTGTTTTCGTCACTCATCGTCAATCTTTCTAGATCCGCTAATAGGGTTTGTAACTTTGCTTCCTTCACACAATCAACTTCTTGGTGTCATGATTTAATAGCATACCAAAGCCCTTTAGCCGTATCTTGATCTCCGATTTGCAAGATGAGTTCTTTGGGAATAGATTGAAACAAGAAAGTTATGGCTGTGACATTCTTCTTTACGTCCGTATATCTAGGTTCAGTTGTTTCCCATACTTCACTAATTCGAAATGTAATTTTCATTCTCATCGTCCAAACTGTGTAGTTTGTTGATGATAACATAGGACACTGGATCGATGGACTTCAGGATCCTTTCGCGGTGTTTGTTAGATCACGTCTCCCATCCTTGGATGCGTGCGATTTCTCTTTGCTTGAACGGATCTTTGACTCAAGCTCTGATAACAATTAAAAGCGAGATTTGCAAAATACTTTTAAAGAACTTGCTATTCTTTATTGATTAAGAAACTTGCTCAAAACTTAACCAAAATACTTCAAAAATCTTAAGGAACAACTCTCCCCAAAACTCTTATTTATAAACTAAGCTAATCTCCCTAATCTAATAGGAATTACATGAATCTAATCCTAAATGAATTTGGTGTTTTCTCTAGTAACTAACTCTTATCTAAAAATAACTTGGAGCCTTATACTAAGGAATTATCCAACATGTCTCACGTATTTGGCAAGAATTTGGTAAGTTCAAAATCTTGTTTAATGCTTGTTTATCTTCAATGTTCCAATTGTTTTATCAATCTTGTTTCTATTACGTTTTTTTCCTTTCAAATTTTTATTCTTTGAGTTCGATGAATCTCGGACATCACTGGATCTCGTGTCCAGAGAGACTCAACTGCGGTGGCTCGTTCCTCAATCACCAATTTTTTGGGAAAAGATTTAGTGTTCGATAATTAAAAATTGGGTTTGAAATTGTTTATTCCTTGGTATCAGGTCAAACAACGGGTAAAGAAGTCAGATTTCAGATCATTTAAATGGGTACATAATATGGATTTGGGTAGTTTCAAGTGGTCTTTACAGTTACCCAACATTAAACCAAGAAAACCAGGTTTAGGTACAATTAGTAACTTAGAAGGTAATTTGGGTGTAATTAGATTGTTGTCCTTAAAATTGTGTAGAATTAAATATATAGTAAATTTTTGGATATAGTGATTGATATATAGAAGTTTTGAGATAGAAGTAAATCCTCGAACTATAAACTTTTTACACTACTATTTTTATCAGAGATATATGCCAAAAATAGTAAACTTGGAATATCACTTTCCTTAGAAAATTAGAATTTCTCAAAATTTAGTATTCAAAACTTTTTGTTTAACACCAAATCTATATCCACTAGAAATATAACAAATTATTCTCACTTGTTTTATTTTTATTATTATTTCAAATTATATGTATCAAAAGTCAAACCTATGTAAAGTGGTGTTTAGGTAGTTTGTCCCTTTTCAATGTTAATTTTACCATTTTCGGCTATAATTTTGTAGTTATTTTATTTATACGTAATATATAACTAAATGTCTATAAATTAATAATATTAAAACTACACTGAAATAATATATTTTATTAATTTATTGAGATTATTAATTTATCAATATATTAATTGAAACAAAAATTTTAGTTTGAGACTATATAATTATATTATTTTATACAAAATTTTAGTGTATATTAATTTATAGAGTATTAATTTAAAGAACTTATATTGTACATGAGACTGAATAAACATAAAAGATTTGTGAGAATTAGTTCTTGCCCGAATAGAAGTCTATATCCTTTACCTTAACAATTATATTTGATTGGATATATATATAAGAGATTGTGGTACTTCAATATTTGAGATGATGGGTAGCAACCTTTTTTATAAGTTTTTGTTTTTGGATATTCTGAATAAGTCATTTTCTCGAGTTTGTATATATTTATTAGTCAAACCAGATTAAAAAGAATTCGGAGTAAACACTTTAAGCCAAAAAAATAAACCAATATATGAATGGTCTTTTTGTGGCTGAGATGAGAAACCACCTTTGAGTCTATCTTGCTCTTGGTAATAAGAAACTCTGGACTAAATACATATTACGTATGATTGAAACTCAGTTGTTTCTGGTTCCCATTATGCTTCACAAGTAATGCAGTAATTGAATAAAATTAAATTTCATTGCATAATGAGTGGACCATATACATTTCATAAACCATGTTCTAAAATAAAATAAAAAGTTGTGGTTACTTCTACTAGAGCTTTATGATGCTGGTAAGTCACATTCCTCGAGCAGTTTTTTACTTTCCTTAAGTGGATTACATGTGTAGCAGGTAACCTAACCTGCTAAAATACTTTTTTTAATTAGTTATTATATATGGAAACTTCTGTGTTAATGAATTATTAAAAAAAAATAGAAACAGTAGAAGTAGAAAGTGTTCACTAAGTCAACATGTTAGACAAGAATGGTCAACTTTTTATTTTGCCTTGATGGACAATGAGCCATCGTTTTAAATACATGAAATTGAAAAGTATCAAAAGTTTGAATAATTCTTTTGATTAATCGGTGAAATGATTTTAATTGTTAACTTTTATGTAAGGCAAAATGAAAATGGATAAAATGTCATTGTCAATTTGAGGAGGCGGTCTTAATACGATTAGTTTGATTAATATACGAATTGAAACTTCTCAATGTGGCTAATATATATATATATATATATATATATATATATATATATATATATATTACTAACTCTGAGAAAACTAAAAAAAAATCACTATAATAGACATATATAGGATCTAAATAGTGATATCTACCTGAATTGCTGTATGGATACTAAGAGCATATTTAATGTTTAATGGTGAGACAATAAAAGTCTCATATAATTAAAAACAAATAAAAAAAGTAAGAAAATGGTGAGATTATGTTTGATATGTCTCTATACAATAAGACTAATGATACATTTTATAGAGACCAATGATACATTTTATTAAATTTATTACGAAACAATTTTTTAAATACTTTTTAGAGTATCACCTTTAAACATGTCCTAATGTTTTTCTATAGACAAAACTGCTAGAAATAAAAAATAATCTATATTGATTAGAAGGGTTCTTTCACACATTACATTAATTCTTTCATACAAATAATTTTGAGGCCTTTGTGTTTTTTGTAAATATTTCTTTTTGTTGATCATTAAATTTTATATTTCGACAAAAAAAAATAGTGATTTCTGTTTTAACAAATAAAAATAGTCACTACTGAATCAGTTTACTCTAATCAAACTATAGAATTCGACTAAAATTTTGACAATATTTTACAAAATATAGCAGAATAACGTATGTCAAAAAAAATCGAAAAATCACTTAACCACTTTTTATTTTTGTTTTTCAAAAACAGTTACTTAAACGTAGATGGAAACAGTATTTTAAGAGGTTATACTGGGATAAACCAAACATTTTAAAGTAAAATTTAAGTTTGTGAACACCAATAATAATTATATTCTTAAAAATAATAAACGTAAACATATTATCTAATATGTTTTTTTGTTTGTTTTAGAGTTACCCAAAATAATTTACTTAAACTCGGATAACACGAATATGATTTTAACACGTCTTAGGTCTTGAATGGTGAGTAACTTAGAGAGTTTTTGATTTATGTTTTTTATAAAAATAGAATAACCAATTAAAAAAACCTATAACGTTATTTTTCAAAAGCTAAACACTAAAATATATTAACAATCACCAAAATCTATTATCAAAATCAAAAACTAAAAATTAAGTGTAAAAATTTAAAACCAAAAACTAATTCACTATTCATGACTATGTAGTTTCCTATCCATTCTAAAAGCTACATTTTGGATGCAAAATGTAGTTTTTTGATATGGTTTATATGATATGCCACTATTAGAAAACAATTTAATTTTAACTATAATTATAAATCGATAAAAAATAGTTATTTTGACTAATATTTTACCGACTTAAATTTTTAACGAATGATTTTCTAATTCTTCAATTTTAATTAAAAAGTAATCAAAACAATTGTTTTTAGACTAATTTATGATTATAATCATAGTCAAAAGTTGAGTTGTTTTCTATTTTATCGTCAAAAAATTGTCAGAATATTTTGATAATATATAGATTGGTCAAAATATTTTGATTATTTTATTTAATTCATTAAGAATTGATAGATTTTGGTCATAATTATGTTGATTAAAATTTTGGTCAAAATTGTTTGGTTACGATATCTTTTTAATATGCATATCAATTATTTTACCTATGTATTAGTTAATGATCAAATAATAATTTAATTTAGCTGAAATTTAACTAAATCTGCTTTTAGTTGAATTGCTGAATCTAACGGAATATAGGTGAAGTTCTGGGATAATAAAAAAATGCTCCTGTGAATTTTAAATGACTTTTTTGTCATGTTACCATTTAGGGAGATATACTTATAAGTATATATACATATATAGGTACATGTATGATACATGCATTAAGAAAACAATGCTGAGAAACGGTCGGGAGATGAAGTTGGGAATATATTGAAAGCACGATGAAGATAATAAATTAATAATAATAATAAGTTTGAGGTGATTTGTGTCTCTTTGTTATTTGGAACATTTGAAAAGGCCCACGCCAGAGAATATTATTATTGTTAGTAATTATGAGCCTAGATTCACTTCCTGTGGATACAGGTTTACTTGCACACAAAAGATCTTCTCATTTACATCTTATTTAATCTGAGATTTTTGAATGAAAATGGAACAAAATGTTTGAGGCAGAAACTAAGAATCAAGAGTGTAATGATTGTGTAAAGTTTCTTCTGCTTAGTTTAGTGGACATGTTCTTCTGTTCTTATTGGAGCCACATCAAATGTGAAGAATATCTATTTTATAGACCAATTCAATTACAACTTGATATATAACATGGTCTTTTGTTTATACTGAAGTATGATCAAGATTACATAAAGACAACCTAAATATACTAAAAAGATGTTCATGATATAGCTCTTTTTTCCATATCATTCTAGGTTGCATGTTTAGTTTAGTTGGGTTTGTTTCTGGTTTAGACTAACTATGCCCAAGCTAAGTCAGTTGAGAGATTAAAATCCAATAGGTTCAACTCAGGCCCAAACCCATTAGAGAATGCCACGTAGAGAACCAAAGTTAGGTTTAGTTAAACTCATGGTTAGATTTTTGGTTTTGATATTCTAGGTAAACTATTTTTTTTTTTCCACTTTGTTCGGGTGATGTGCTCTGTTGAGTTCAGTGTCTTCCATGTAGAGGTTGGTTTGCTTCTTGTCTGTATACCAAAAGACTTGTTCGAGATTTTCTATTTTCAAGAAATCTATTGAGGCGTTATCTGGTCGGTTACTTTAACTTCAGCCTCCATTTCACTATTTTTGATAGATTTTTGGAATTTATTCTTATTGGTGTAGTTTTCTGATCTTTAGACTTGAGATACATTCATTTGCTATAGGAAAATCCTTCATTTGTTCGATATTTGTGTGGCTCTGTTTTTAGAAAAATATTTTTGTCTTATACCGATTTCACATTTTTTATTATCATCATCGTAATATTCAAGAGCGTGTTTTTTTAGTATAATTCTAGTATAAAAAATTTGAAATTAATAGCACTGCATTTATTGTTTTTTTACTGATCTATGGTACGAAACAGTGTAAGAATTTGTAGTATTTACATATTTTGAAAAATCTGTAAATGCGACCAAAATATATAATTAAAAGTAGTGCAAAGGTATAAGAAATAACTATATCAATACAAAAATATGAAAACAGTCTCTCTTTTAAACTGCAAAAATCCTAAGTCCCCTTTTTCCTCTTCCCCACTCCTACGTGGACCTCTCGTAAGACGTTATAGACCTTTAAAATCAAATTGTTCATCATCTCTAGTGGGTCTAATCCAATTCAAATACTTGTTTTTGGTCCAATTGATTTGCCACTCAACACATCCAACATTTGAAGGGCCTTTATTTTAATGGACTCTGGTAGTGAAACATATTTTCTATTTATGGTTATAAAAAATAAAAAAGTAAATAAATGGACAGGTGATTAGTCTTTGGTACACCATATAATCAACGAGGAATGAAAAAAATTTGATCATGATTTTGCTAAGTTTATAAATAAAAGTTATCTTTAATTACCCTGCCGACAAATTATATCGGCCCGACATAATTTATTTAAGGTGGACTGTATTTGAGTCTGATAATTAATTATGATTTTGATGTTAAACTATAAAGTTTACCCACCGAAAGATTTTAATCAATGTTTAACGCAAACGTGTTCGATCCTCATTTGCTCACTTCTTCTTACACACTTTATTTATTTTTACATTATATATTTTTTGGAGTTTAGGAATCTTTGATTTAGAATAGGTTTCTAGAAAACAATCGAAAGTATTGAGGAGTAAATCTAAAGTACTTTAATTACGAGAAGATCCCACAAACCAAAACTAAAAACTAATGTTTCATTCCCAAAACAGACACTGAAACTATTTACGAGTTCAATATCTTAAGAAAATATGATTAAGGTTAAATTTTAATTAAGTAGATTACTAATCTTAATTCTTGGAGTTAGAAATATTTGAGATTTTAATTGTGAGTATTTTCAATTTCTTGGATAATTATAAATGTAGGTTTAAATTGTATTTAAGGAATTAATATTTTTTAAATACTAAAGTATTTTCGTTTAAATTGTAATTGCTTTCAACTTTGAAGGTTTTTAAGGAGTTAGTATTACCTTTTAAATACTAAAGTTTCTTCAAAAAATATTATATTTATGACACTTTTAAATTCACCAATTATATGTATGCATATAAAAGTATAAAAGGAGCGAGTTAGCAAGTTTTGAAGACACGTCAAACTATAGATGTAGATGCATTTGTTTATGTTCTTTAGCATAACTGATGACGCAATTTGAGTGTAGTGTATTAAATATCATAAGTTTTAATATAATTTAAAGTAAGTTTAGATACATTGCTAAGAATTCTTTTTGAAATTTCTGAAATATTATATGAAATATATATCTTTGAATTCTAAACTATAAACAAAAATCTTCTAAAACATTTTAAAAAACAATATCTTAGAATCGAATTTCCATTTCCTAGTAAATTTAACTTCATTGTCTATAATACTTTTCAAAAAAATTTCATTGAAAAACAAAGAACAAGTAATTTATAAACAATACTTATACTTAAAACATAAACAATAATATATATTAATTTTTCATTAATTGACTTCTTTTAACTATTTTCAAAAATAGACATATATAGTGTAAAAGATTTTGTGTGTTTGGTTCATTAAAGGTCCCTAATTATGCATAAGTGACTTGTTAACTACTGTCCAATTATGGGAATCAAAGCTCACACTCTGTTTGGCATATAAAAGGAAATATGAGGATGCTACAAAAGCTAACTGTCAATTTTTATAGGTTGACAAAATTTGTATAAGAATATCTGATTTATTTATTGAAATATTAAATGCTCCAAAATTGTGGTATGCTGGAAATTACCTTGATTTTGGAGAGAGATTAGAAAGAAAAAACTGTTATTACCTAGACTAGATAAAGTTTTTTGGAATAAATCTATTTTTTTAACGTTTTTTATTAATAATTAAATCGATAAGATTTAAGGCATAATATTATATTATATTTTATGCAGCGAAAAAAATCGAACATAATATATATATATATATATATATTATTAATTAAGAAAATTTAATCATCAAACTAAAAATACTTAGATTATGTTTGATAGTTCACTATATGGAAATGATCGACTATATATATTACGAAGGAAAAAGTAAATTTAATTTTGGAAAAGGCTCATAGAAAAAGTTGAATTGGGTTGGATCCAGAATTATTAATCTCTTAGACAAGATTAGAAATTGTGAACTGTCTCGCTAAAAGAAAGGAAACATTCCTTATGGGAGATTAAATCTTTAAGAATCTTCTCAAGTAGATTGACAGAGTATCAAATTGATGACTCAGAATCTTTAGATGAAATTCGGTAATGACTTTTTGATAAAATGGCTACACAATTGTAAAGAAATTTTACGTGAAATAATTTTTTTTTATATAAATATTGAATCGTTAAGATTTGATTTATAGTCTAAAGTTTATTCTTTAAAAATTTTATGTAATCTATTATTTTTAGATAAGAAGAATCGAACCTTAGATTTAAAGGATGAAAGAAAAAATCTTAATTATTGGCAAATATATTTGTAATGGTCAATTTTTTAATTTGGTGGTTTATATTTCAATATACATGGTATGCATTAATCTATAGCATATTTGTATTTTTGTATTTTGTACATTATAGGATACCAAGTTTTATTAGTAGTAAACAAAACAGTCTTCTATTAAATATAAATTTCCCATAAAATTGTAATGCTCTTGAATTTTTTATTGGAGAAAGAAAGAAACATGTATATATGTCTTAACAAATATTCAAACCGAAAAAGAAAAAGAAAGAGAGAGAGGTGAAGTGAAATGAATTTTGATTTTTCTAATTTTTTTTATACATTTCTAGATGATTTTGAATGAATTTATAGAAGTTGTTATGATTTATTTTTAAATCTTCCAAAACTTTTTTTTTAACAACGATATAACCATAACATAGACAACCAAATCACAAAACTTTACTTAATAGTATGAGAATAAAAAACCTAATGCTTAAATATATTTAATGATTAGACCAAAATTTATATATTTATATATTTAATGACAGTATATTTGATTCTATTTTTTTAAAAAAATAGTTAACAACACTAGATATTTTATAAGAAAATTAAGAAACATAATTAAATAATATATGATTTTTTTGTTCTTCTTACACAAATTAGTAAAAACTCATTATTCAATAAACAAAATTTGAAATTCTTAGAAATTCTTCACGCATGGAATTGAGGTTGTACATATTCCAAGTAACTAAATTAAAAGAACACGTCAAACTTATCTTTATATGTAAGAGTAATTTGGTGAAGAAATCCCCGTAATTTTATAAAATATATTCAAAATTAGAAAAATAATAAACCCACTACAGTAGGTAATCCTCCAACTAATACCGACACGTGTCCTCACTTTTAAAAAAGAGCCGATCACATGCTAAAGAATACTTTAAAGTATTTCAAAGGCGGTATTTGATTCAAATATTCACCAATAAGAATCGAGAAATAGAGTTATAATCCTCTGCGGCGCAGTGTATAATTATACTATATTATTATTATTTTATTTTCCATATATATATATATATAAAATATAGAATAGTTGCAAATTAGAAAGCTTTGTTTTGAAACAGAAGAAGAGTAGCTACCACTCCACTCTTTTTCGTCTTCCTCTCTCTATACATACACTTCTTTCTGTTTTTACTCTTCCTTCGTCTCTCTCTCTCTCTCTCTCTATCGCCATTGTTGGATCATCAAAGCTTTCATCTACAAGAACAACTAGTTTCTCTAATTGTCTGTTTCGTTTCGCTTTCTCTTTTTGTTTCGATTGTTGAGTTTTTATTGAATTTTAATGGAGCACAAGACGGAGAAAACTACGCCGGTGAGGAAACCACACACATCGACGGCGGATCTACTAACTTGGCCGGAAAATCAACCGTTTGAGTCTCCTTCCGACGCAGCTTCTCGCTCCGCCGTTAGATCGCACCAGGTAATTTCACGATCTACGAATTTGATTCGTTCTATATTTTTATAACAGAAATTTGAAATTGAGGGAAAATAATCTCAGCCGTCGGATTTAATCAATTTGTTTATATACGAATTTGAAATTTAATTCTTATATTTGTGAATTTGAATTTGGGGAAATAATCTCAGCCGTCAGATGGAATCAGTAAAGTGGTGTTTGGAGGACAAGTTACAGATGAAGAAGTTGAGAGCTTGAACAAGAGGTACGAGAGATCTAACGATTTTCATTTTATTTTCAAATTGATAACAAAAATAAAAACGTTAGTAATGTTTTTGGATTTGATAATTAATAAATGCTGGAACAAGAAAGTACGAAGAACCAGTCCATTTCTGTCCTAGTTATAAGATCATTGTCGTTATAGAATGTTTTTTTTTCTTCTCTATTTTTTGGTAAAAGAGTTCAATCATCATAATTAATGCCCTTAATTAGGTTTACTTAGTACTTACTCTCTTTAATCACTTTCCCTTTTTGATCTTCTTTTCCTTTACGCTGTTCAATATTTTGTCTTTTTTCTCTAAATTTATTTTTCCACTAATTTTGTTCCTGTTTAGGTAACAATTCTAGTTGTTGATTCAAAAACAAATTTTTGGTTTCTTTACAATTTAATTGGAGCAAATTTATGTTAATGTACCCAAAATCTTGCTTCCTTAAATTTTAAAATAATGGACTTTCTAAAAATTTCACAAATTTTATTTAAATAGAAAAGACTTTTCATTTTTTTTTTTGTCAACGGCAAATTATGTTGGGCCACAACTGGCTGGCTCAATAGCCAAATTCCTACATAATGTAGGCGGGGGACTCGATCCCTAGTTATGCAAATGAGCTGCCTTATGTGGACTTACCGCCTGCCACTAGACTAAGAACCACTTGCAAAGACTTTTCATTTAAAACTTTAAAAAATGAATTCTTATAATTTGTTTACATTTTTTACAAGTCTAAACTAATAGTATTCAATAAATTCAGTTGTTTTCAATCAATAATTTTTGAAGTTTACAATGAATTTTCATTAACATTTATTTTTTGGGTTGAGTAACCAAAATCTTACTTCTAAATAATGATTTTGCTACTCTTGAAGTTTACAATTAGTTTTCGATGCAAAGAAAAATTAAAGGTTCTATTTTATCAAGCAGTAAAATTTACTTAGAAAATGTTAATTCTTGTTTGTTTGTAGGAAGCCTTGTTCAAACAACAAGATGAAAGAGATTATAGGGAATGGGATTTTCTCTGTGTATGAACAAAATGATGAATCTGAAATAGGAAGTGCAAATCAAGCTTTGGCAAATGGGAAATCAAGAACATTTCAGGTTTTTTTGTGTGTGTTTAATTTTAATGCTTCTTTCATAATAAAAATGGAAACATTCTGTTCATTGTTTTGATCATCTTTTGGTGTGCTTGGATTTGTTTCCAGCAACCAGCAACTGTAAGCCACATTTCATTTGGAGAAGCAGATATAGTGACACCAAAAAGACCAGTGACGATACCAGAAGTAGCGAAGCAACGTGAGCTCAGTGGTTCATTGGCACATCAATCTGATGCTAAGCTTAATAAACAATTCTCAGATGCTAAGTGTAAGGAACTAAGTGGTCATAACATCTTTGCTCCTCCACCTGAAATCAAACCTCGTCCTACTGTTCGTGCTTTAGCTTATAAAGACAACTTCGACTTGGGAGGATCAGACATCAAACAAGTGAAATCTCTTAACTTCTTACATCAAACCTTATCATAAGAGTATTTTGGTTCAGTTTGGTTTCTGAATTGAGTATTTTGGATTGGATTGGTTTGGTTCGGTTCTGATCGAATCGGTTTATTCATCAAATTGAACATTCCTTACCATTATTGCAGGATGGGGAAGTGAAGACAGCGAAGAAGATTCCAGACAGAAAATTCACAGATTTGTCGGGAAACAATATATTCAAAGGAGATGTTACATCTCCATCTCCGGCAACGGCGGAGAAGCTCTTAAGCACGGCGAAGTTGAAGGAAATAAGTGGAAATGACATATTTGGAGATGCAAAGAATAATTCTCGTGACTACTTTGGTGGTGTCCGTAAACCACCTGGCGGAGAAAGCAGCATTGCTTTGGTCTAAAAAACCAAACGTACCAATATATATTATTATTTTATCCAAAAACAAATTAAAAATTCTCTACAAACTTAGAAAGTTCTAACTATTTATTATCATTAATAGATAATGAATGTACTTTTTTTTCTATGTTTCCTGATTTGTGTGGTTGGATGGTTATTGAAATTTGTTACCGGAAAAGCTAATCTGGTGCTTTAGGAATTTGTGGAGTTTAATTGTTTTCTTTGTATTGGTTGCTAAACTAATTATTGGGTACTGAATTGATTTTATTGATTATTTTGGGGTTACTTTGTCATCTAAGGAAACTATTGTGGACCTATTTTGCAAAAGTTGTTGTACATGTTTGGCGTTATGGGTTGTTGGAGATGCATAAAGATTAGGAAGTTTGTTTCTTTATTGGAAACTAGATTGTGATGGTTTCATAATTTTTAATAAAAAAAATAATATTTTATTATGTCTTTATTTATATTGTGCAAGCTGATTAATCACAATAATTTGTTTATTATATGTATGAATTAATATGTGTAATTGTTGAATGCTAGTAGTAATTTACTAAATATATCAAAATATGATTAGATTTACTTGGTGCTTATAGATCATTGCTTGACAATTTGGAATTAGTTTTTAAAACATCCGGTTTCGTTATTATGTTTTAAATTGTCTAATAATACATCGCGTTAAATAATCGTTTGGAAGAGTATTCAACTGCTTGGATTGCCTAGCTAGATTATACTAGATTGTGTATTCTCAGTGACTGCGATTCTATTTCCTCGTGGATTCCATTTATTTCTAACCACAACGTACCAATTTCCCTTCAATGTCTATTATGCCTGTTTCATCATTGCATTGGTTGTCCGCGTGATTGTTGTTATCCTAACCGGAACCAACACAAATATCTAAATTAGGTATAGATATTCGAGTATTCATTCGGGTTCAAACGGATCTATATAGTTTTTTAGTTTTTGGTTTCATAAATTTTGGATTCACTCGGATATTTTAAATTTGCTGGGTCAAGTTCATTTCGGCTATATACCGAGTTCAAAGATTTCTATTTAGATATATATATATATATATATATATATATATATATATATATATATATATAAATTCAAAATTAATATAGATTTGATAGAAAAAGTAATAAAAACTAAAATTTAATAAAAATATATCGGGTACCCATTCGGTTCTGATTCGGTTTCAGTTCGAATCCAAGTTTGATTGATTGGGTATATAGATTTATGATCTATTCATGTATTTTGTCGGGTTCAGTTTGGGTTTGATTTCTCTTTCTCGGAACAGTTTCGGTTCGGATTTCGGATATCATGTTTTATGCCCAAACCCAACAGAATATCTCAAATCAGTGATAGATTCTATTAATTCTCTATCTAACAGGTACTTTAATAGAAGTCCTATATTTTTGTACCAAAAGCTCAAAACTGGAGGGATATTTGAATAGTTGAAATAATAGTTACATATTTAAAAAACTATTATTTATATTTAAATTGTTGATAACTTAATAATTTAAACTAGAGTTGTAGAAGGAAAAAAAATAGAGTTGTAAATAGAGTTATATATAAGTAGTTTGGATAAATAACCAAAAATATATGGATCTGACTAGAACGAAAGTGAACCTGAGGAGTATTCTCCTCGAATGGGAAATAGATTTTCATATATGTGCTTGAACCCAAACGTATCCGAACGTAAACCAAAGAACAAAATGTTTGAGACGTTTTGTTTTGTTTCAAAATATATATTTTTACAATACGAAAATAAAAAATAAATTAAAAGTTAAAACACACTATTTTTTATTTTCTAAAGCCATTTTTCTTTATTTTTTAGTTAAATGTTGAGACAAAATGATTAAAAAATTTCTAGAGAATATAATTTTTTTTTATTCTGCCGTGGTTTTATGCAAAACAACTTATATTACAAAATACAGTTAAATCTCTATAAATTAATAATTTTGGGACTTTGAAAAATTAATAATTTAGAGAAATTTTAATTAATATATAAATTAATATTATTAATTTATAGAAAAATATGTAAGAAAATAGAAATATTTGGAAATGTAATATACGAAAGTTTCTTTATGGTACAATTATTAAATTTTTTGTTTATATTTTAGTTTATTTTGATGTTTACATATTTTATACAAAAATATGTTGATATTCCATTTTTCTTTTTTCATTAGATAGAAAAATGGAATATCAACATATATTTTAATAATTTATATGAATATGTTGATATTCCATTTTTCTTTTGAATTTTATTTTTTATATTATGAGTTTCTTGTATATATTAATGTTGCTTTGATATGTTTTTCATTCTTACATATTTTCCAACTTCAAAAAAAAAGACAAACAACACTAGAATTATATTGTACTAAATTATCTTATGAATAATTATGTATGCCTAATATTTACAATAATTAATTTACGATATTATTGGAACTATATTTTTATATAAGAGTTTCAAAATGATTATTATTTTATTAGTTTATGAAAATTTGATCAAATTTTACTTCTGGAACTAGAGAATTTTATTAATTTATTGAGGTTATTAATTTATCGAGTATTAATTTATGGAGGTTTTATTATATATGGAAGAATAAAGACTGTAAAATTGAAGGGGTGGAAACTATAAAAAGGTGAGTGAGAAAATGTAATGATGGCCTATGAACCCTAAATCATACTATATCTTATAGAAAAACCTAAGGTGAATTAGTGGAATGACAAAAAATAAGTATGAAATTAGGAAAATGGCAGTAGCAAATAGATAATTTGCAATAAGACTTTCATTTCTCATTTTATCCTTCTAATTTAACAGTATAAAATGTTGTTTGAACAGTATAATATTATAGCTAGCCGTATAATGTTTTGTTTGTACGTATAATATTATAGTTAGTAGTATAATGTTTTGTTTGTACGTATACTATTATAGTTAGAAGTATAATATTTTTTATTTGTACGTATAACAAGTTCGATATATATAAATAATAGGGCAAATTAGAATGACAGGAAATGAGGCTATATGACCAAAGATAATTGTGAAATTGGCAAAGTATTAAAGAAAAAAAATGAGGTTATTGTTTACTAACAATTGTCATTTTATCCTTATAATACTTTGTTAACAATATTATTATCGCGTTATTATATTTTTATACGCTTATCTTAATAGCTATCGTTGTAAATTATGAAAATTCCCTCTTATTAATCATAATACACCCCATTATTTATATATATTGAACTTGTTATACGTACAAATAAAACAATATACTACTAACTATAATGTTATTCGTACAAAAAACACTATATGTTGTTAAGTAAGAAGAGTAAAATGAGCAAATTATCCATTTGTTATTGTCATTTTTCTAATTTTAAACTTATTTTTGTCATTCCACCAATTCACTTAAGATGAATAAAAAGGGATTCTCGTAATTTACAAAAATAAACGTATAACAAAAATAATACCGTGACAATAATATTGTTAACAAAATGTTATATGAGTAAAATAACAATTGCTTAAACACTAACCTCATTTTTTTTTCTTTTTATATTTTGCTAATTTCACATTTATTTTTGGTCATATGGCCTAATTTCCCAAAAACTTATGTGATACAACCAAATTTCTATTAATTAAAAAAGGAAAGTAAAATACAGTGAACGAAAATATATATTTTTGGGTTAAAAGAAGAAAAATACAATGAACAAGAATAAATAAAAAGGGGTAAAATTACAATATTTCGAAAGTTAAATTTTCCTCGTCAGGCTGCAAAAAAGCAGTATTAAGGACTCTGTTGCATATTAATGGCGAAAGAAACGACAAAAATCGACAACAAACCAGCCTTCGACGGGAGGATCTCTCCGTACACTCACAACATTCTCTTTCTCTCTCTGTCTCTCCATATTTACTTGTCTTTTTCTTCTACTTTATCCTCAGAGAGAAATCATGGATTTTGGTGGTTTTCAAAGCGATTTCAACTTCCAACGAGCTTCCGATCGTCTTCATCTTCCTAATATCGGTACTGGTGTGTTCTTACCGAGTCACGAGACAAACCCATTTCAGAAACAGAGTGGTAATCATGGTTTGGATTTGTGTAAAAAGCTTAGCAACATGGGAATCTCTTGTGATTTCAGTATTTGGAGCGGAGGTTTTGGGTCTTCTGGGTTCAATGAACAGAATCTGAGTGGAGCTTCTTCGATTCATGATGAGTTTCGTAGAAGTTCCTCTGTTCGTGAAGCTGTTCTTCAAAGCTCTAGTTTTCATGGAAATTCTTCTCCAGGAGAGATTAGATTGCTTGGCTGTCAAGATTCATTTAAACCTAACGGATTTGAAGAGATGATGGCTCTTAAGAATCATCACAGAGATTTTCACTTGGATCAGATCATAAAATCCACACAACGTATTACGTCTGCTCATCTCAGAGGCATGGATACGTTGATATTTGAAGGAAATAGGATTTCTCGAGCCCTAGCCGCCACAGAAGTTTCTGGAGCTTCTTATCGAGATGATACTACTCTGATGGGTCAAAAGTGCACTACTGGTTTTGATTTTCCTCTGAGTCTCGTCTCCATGGTTAACATTTACGGATCTTTTAACTTAATGGCGAAAGATCAAATTGGTTGTCGACTTCTGCAGAAAATGGTTGCTGAAGGAACATCACTTGATGCTAAGATTATCTTCCTTGAACTCATTGACCATGTTGTTGAACTTTCCATGGATCCTTTTGGGAATTATTTCGTTCAGAAGCTATTAGATGTGTCAGATGATAAACAGATAACATTGCTTGTGAGTGTATTGACCTTAAATCCAAAGGAGCTCATCAAAATCTGTCTCAACACTTATGGGTAAGCTTTTCTTTCCATTAACGTTTATCAGTTTTCTTTTCGTTTTTAGTAATAAGGTAAATGAATCAGAGCTTGAGTTTCCATGGAGATTGAGACATTTCATCGTTTGTAGATTAAGATGAATATCAATTCTAATATTTTGGAGAAAGATGAAATCGTTTCTTGTTATGGTAATATTTGAAATCTCTGCCCATCACTATCACTAAAGAAGACAACGTTTGGTAGAAAAGAACGAAATTCAGGTTTTACTTTTTTGCTGTTTTTGTACAAACCAAAACTGCAAATATTAATAAGGTATAAGGAAAAAAAAAAGTTGAGACCTTTGGACAACGTGTTTCTGCTTTCTGGCTCTAATGGGTTTTCGAAATCTGAGTTCTGGTTTTATATGTATTTTTGACAAAACAGGACAAGGGTTGTACAGAAGATGATTGAAACCGTGAAGACAACACAACAGATCGAATTGGTGAAGTCAGGTCTTAAACCGGGCTTTCTTACTCTTGTCAAAGATCTGAATGGGAACCATGTGATACAGAGTTGCTTGCAATCACTTGGAGAGAATGACAAGAAGGTTTAATCAATCTTCCTTCCATCTTTTGTTTCTTACTTATGCTCTAATGAATCATCTTTTGTTTCTTGGATAAAAAGATTGATGAATGTTGTGTCAGTTTGTGTTAGAAGCAGCTACAAAGTACTGTGCTGAGATTGCAGTTCATCGCCACGGATGCTGTGTGCTTCAATGCTGCGTTTCAAACTCTATTGGATTACAACGTGAGAAACTCGTCTCTGAGATATCCAGAAACTCACTTCAGCTTTCTCAAGATCCTTTCGGGTAAATACAATCTCGACTTTATACTCAAAAGATTGTTATATGATGTTTTTGTGTAGTTTGAAAGATCTCTCTTTAAAAAAAGGTTTATGGAAATGGTCAGGAACTATGTGGTGCAGTTCCTAATAGAGCAACAAGTTTCTGCAGTGAATTTGCTGGTTCAGTTTAGAATGCACTACGCAAAGCTAGCGGCTCAGAAGTTCAGTAGCCATGTAATTGAGAAGTGCCTTAGGCATTATCCCGAGAGTCGAGCTGAGATTGTCCGAGAGCTCTTATCTGTTCCAAACTTTGAACAACTCTTGCAGGATCCTTATGCAAATTATGTGATCCAGACTGCTCTTGCTGTAACCAATGTAAGTCCAGAATCATATGTATTTCATACAACAAAAGCATTCAGAAACAGAACTTGACATGTGTTTTGGGGTTGAAATAGGGAGCTGTTAAGGCAAGATTGATGGAGAAGATTCGCAGGTTTGGGAAAATACAATCGAGTCCTTATTGCAAGAAGATATTCTCCAAGACCATCTTGAGGAAGTGACTTTGTTGTTGTTGTTGTTGTGTTTGAAGATCGGATAGGGCTTAAGATAAGAGACATTGCCCCTTTTTGTTTTTGTTGTCGGTCTCTTTTTTGTAGTGACAACTTTAGTCAAAATCAGAACAAAGTGTTAGTCTGTGTTTTAGGCCACTGCTCTTAATATATATAGCTTAAGAGACCACACTGGTTCTCTCTGTCTCTCTCTTTTGCATTATTTGGAACTCAAAACACACACAGAAACAACAAGCAAGGTTTATTTAAGAAGAACAGAATCAAAAGATATCAACTCATCAAAGAGAGATAGAAAGAGATAAGAACAAACAAATGCTATATAGTAGCTTTTGTTTCTCTGTTGGGGATTGATTGACTAAGCATCATCTTCACCGAGAAGTGCAACAAGTATCTTCTCATAATCTCCACGAGTGTCTTTGGTGATGGATTTCTCCAAGGGAACACTGTTCCTGCGCTGATACTCGGCTCCAATGACCTGCAAGTCAACCTCAGCTCTGGTGGTCACAATTCTGGTGAGAGCTCCTTCATCTGTTCCAGTTTTGTTGATTGCTGAACGAAGAACTTCCACAAAGTAAAGCTCTGGTCTAGTCAAACACTGAATCGTTGACCTCAACAATGCAAGGAACTTGTCATCATCATCTCCTCCCTCAAGACTCTTGAGGATTTCCTCATCATGATCATCTTGGTAGCGGTTAAAAGTAGCATTGATCTGAGCTTTGCTCCTTGTAGACAAGATCCTAATGACATCCTCATCATTGTAGTGTTTGTCCTTGATTTTCTCATGGATCAGTTTAGCCTCTTGCTTTGCCAATGTCAAGTTCACTTCATCACCTTCGTATCTGTATGAGGTAACAAGAGGTAACAGAAGCTTTCTGCAGTCACCGGAAGTGTGGTGAGCAACATCCTCTTCAAGAGACTTCTTGTAGCGAGCATGGTAAGCTTGCCTAGCATGAAGCAGCTGAGTTGGGGTCCTTGTGCAAGCTATCTCCATAAGCACTTGATTGCTTGAAGTCCATCTTTTGGTGGCTTCATTAGCCAATAACGCATCACGCTCACCTGGTTCAAGAACCCATAGAAGAATGGATCTCTGTCCATAACCAAAACCAAAACCACTTAGGATACAAATGACATTAACAAGCTCAAAATACTTAAAAACTCCGAAATCCGAACCTCAAAGTCACTTGAGGTTTCCTTGTCAAGTGTCTTGAGAAGATCTTCACCATATGTTTCATGGTATGTTTGCCTGATCACTTTCCTCTGTTCAGCATTTCTGTGAGCCAAGACTGATATGATCAAGTCCTCGTTCGTACCCCATCCTACAAAACCCACAAATCAGAATCATTTAATATAAGCATCAAATCAAAGTCACAGACTTCAGAACTAAGGAAGCAACACACTTCAAATCTAACAGATCTGTGACTGTGAATCATTGCCAGTATCAAGATCATCAGATAACGAAAAGTTGTATACTTACTAAGAGATCAAAGCACTACAAACACACAGAAAAGTAAAAAACAGAAGTCTTTCTAGATCCAACAAAGAATAAAGATCATTGATACTGATACTGATCCGATCCGTAAAGGAACAAGCTTGATCTACATCATAAACCAAAAAAACAGACGATCATAAGAAAACACTACCGACATATAAAAACCAATCCCGATCTACATCAAAACCATCAAAACAGATGATCATACGTATCATCCATCAAATTACAAACAAAAGATTCATCATTTTTTAGTCAAAAAGTGAAGAACAGTGATAAAGTACAGAAAGAAGATCAAACAAACAGAGGAAGAAGAAGAAGAAGAAGAAGAGTACCATCAAAAGCCGTTTTCAATTGCTCAGCATCATCAAATGGAGAAGGAACAGAAGAGGGAACCTTAAGAGTCGCCATTTTTGTTGTCTTTGCAAGGTCTTGTGGTTTTCTAGTCAGTGTAAATGTTGAGAGTCGAAGCCGACACTGGATTGACTTATAAAGAGGGAACTGCTAAAGCTCAAGGCCACGTCTAAGCTTGTCCGTATATCCGAAAATATCCCTAATCAATTATTATTTTAATGCCACGTGTCTCTTTTGAATTCTGAATTATTATAGTTAATCACATGCGTACCTTTCTATGGCAGATCATGATTTCACCGAAAACTATCGTAATCTCACTTTAAAGGTTTGATTGGTTTCACAAAATCATCCACATCATTACACGTTTTTATATTTAATTATAAATTCTATTTTTTCACAAAATCATCCAATTAGATTTGTTTCAACTAGTAGTTTTTTTTGTGGACAAATAAAAAAATAGTTTATTACATTTTCCTAAATTTAATTTAGCTTTTAGAAATAAAAAATTCACATAGTGCAAAGAAAGTACGACGACCTCTATTCCAAGAGGAAACGGGTCAGATGTTGCTTGAATCAGGTGTTGAAGTGGTTGACACAGCTCACCTTTCTACAAACGTGCAGCAGCTAGTGTCGGATAACATGGAGACTGGGGACGCTTTGGATGATGATTTGGTGCTGCAGTCTTCTAATGACAAAGAGGACTTGGCCGATGACTTAGAGGATATCGTGACAGAGGCGGTCTTCAATGAATTGGCTTTGGAGGCAGAATTGCATAATCATGGTGAGTTGACTGATTTAGAACAAGTTAACTTACATGCGGAAATGGTGGAAAAATTGCAGATGGGTAAAGTGGCAAAGAACCGAAAACCAAAAGCTACAACGAGCAAGGTGGGGTCTCGGAACTCAACTCCTCTACGGGGTATTAGTACGAGGAAATTGGCGTTGGTGGGAACGATGTCGCCTCGGAAGACACCCAAGACATACAAACCCAAAGAGGGGAAAGCTAAGGAGCAAGATAAATGCTCCATGAAGTTTAATTTATGATTTTAAAATTGTTATGTTGGAATTGTCAAGGGATTAGACAATAAAATCACAATAAGTTATCTTAGAGACATTTGGCGGTTATGTAAACCAGATTTTTTTATTTTTATCAGAAACTAAAAATAAAATATTTTTTTAAGAAAAAATTCAAACACACTTGGGTTTTAGTCATTTGACTACTGTTGAACCACTGGGCTCTAACAATTAATTACAAAGTGACTACAATATAACAACTAATTACCAGGATAAAAATGTAATAGATATATCAATGGATCTTCTAGGTCAAAGAGCATATATCACTTTTGTTTATGGTGAACCAGTCAAGATAAGACGATCATATGTCTGGGAACGAATAACTAGACTGGGTATTACCCGTTCCGGCCCATGGATAATTAGTGAGGATTTTAATATAATAGCTGGAAATCATGAAAAATATGGCGGTGTTATTAGGAATATATCATCATTTATGGGATTTAACCAGATGTTAAGAGATTGTAATTTTATAGATTTTCCAAAAAAATGAAATATTTGGTCATGGCGGAGGGTTCCCAATACAAGGATAGTGCGCTGTGTTTTGGATAAAGCATATGGTAACGGGGAATGGCATGATTTATTTTCCAAATCAGAGATACAATATATAGATATGATAGGATCGGACCATCGTCCAATATTAGTTAGTTCTGAAGACCAAACATTGGCGGGGCCAAAAAAGAACTTTCATTTTGATAAGCGTTGGTTGGGAAAACTGGGATTTAAGGATATAGTAGAACGGAGTTGGATCCGAATTGGAGATGGACGACTTAGAGCACCGTCATTGGCTGAGAAAATCAGGTTTTGTCGGAAAGAAATATCACATTGGCGTTGTGAGAATTTTCAGTCAGAGAGAGAGAAAATAATAAATTGGAAGAGGGCTGTTGAGGAACTTCATAGTAGGGTCGATGTAGATACTAATGAGTTACGTCAGGCAAATGAAAAATTGAAGGTTTCGTATGTAGATGAGGAAGTCTACTGGAAACAAAAAAGTAGGAACAAATAGTTGAAAGAGGGTAATAATAATACAAGATACTTTCATGTGGTGGTGAGACAGCGAAGAGCACGCAATCGTGTAACTGGATTGGTGAACAAATGGGCTCACTTGGTTGAAAAATACTCAGAGGTGTTACATGAGGCTACCACCTATTTTTCAGAGTTTTTTCAAGTACTTGTCTCAAGGAGGTGAACATAGATGATATACATGGGAGGGTATCAGAATTGGATAATCAATTATTGATTAGACCAACTACCGAGGCAGAGGTTAAAATAGCTCTCTTTCTAATGGATCCGGACAAGGCTTCGGGACCGGATGGTATGACGACTTTGTTCTTTCAGTACTCATGGGAGATAATTAAGAAAGACTTGGTTGATTTAGTAAATAATTTTCTAAGAAGGGGGGTATTTGATAAAAGTTTAAATTAAACAAACTTATATCTCATCCCAAAGGTGTCCCAGCCAAATAGAATGGCAGAATTTCCCCCCATTAGTTTATGTAATATCGGGTATAAAATAATAGCGAAGGTTTTGTGCTTAAAAATCAAACGTTTACTACTTAAACTTGTGTCAGAAACCCAGTATGCTTTTGTTGCCGGCCGACTGATCTCGAATAATATTTTGATTGCCCAAGAGATGGTACACACCCTCTGAACAAATAGTTTGGTAAGAGGCAAATTTATGGCCATCAAAACAGACATGAGCAAAGCATATAATAGAGTGCAATGAGATTTTCTATTGGTCCTTATGGCAAAATTGGGTTTCTGCGCTCAATGGATAAAATGTATTATGTGGTGCATTACTAGTGTCGAATATTCGGTATTGATTAATAGAATCCCAGGAGGACATATAATTCCTCAAAGAGATTTACGACAAGGCGATCCATTATCACCATATTTGTTTATACTGTGTACTGAGGTTCTTATAGCCAAAATGCAAAAAGCAGAACATAACCGATGCATTACGAGTATACAAATTAGTCGTGATTGTCCGACAATTTCTCATCTCCTATTCGCTGATGATACCCTGTTTTTTTGTCGTGCTAATGAAGCGGAAGCATCGTGTATTAGAATGATTCTTGAAGAGTATAAAGCTCTCTCAAGTCAAAAAATTAATTTTGACAAATCTTCTATACAATTTGGTAAGAAGGTTGAGATGGATATCAAAGTCCAGGTCCAACAAATTTTGAATATCCAAAATGTAGGAGGTATGTGGATGTATCTTGGTCTACCGAAAGATATTGGTGGATCTAAAGCAAGAGTGTTTGCTTTTGTTATAAAAAAAATTGAAGGCAAGGGTAGCTACCTGGTATAGTAGATTTTTATGCAAGGCTGGGAAGGAAATTTTGATTAAATCGATCCTTATGGCTATACCAACGTATATTATGAGTTGTTATAGACTCCCACGGTGTGTGCTACAGAAGGTTCAGTCCACCATATCGCATTTTTGGTGGGCTAATTCTGGGCCAAATGGAGGGATTCATTGGAAGAAGTAAGAAGAGTTATGTCGACCCAAAGCAGAAGGGGGATTGGCATTTCGTACATTAGAGGATTTTAACACGGCTCTTCTGGCAAAACATATTTGGCATCTACTTGAATGTCCAAATTCGCTTTTGACGAGGGTGCTTAAAGGGAAATACTATAAGGATATATGTATTCTGGAAACGCCATTAAGACCATTGGCGTCGTATGGCTAGCGTAGTATTATCTCAGCTCGTTCTTTGATCATCAAAGGCTTAATTAGGAAAATTGGGGATGGTCAACAAATTAAGGTATGGAAGGATGCTTGGATTCCGAACATGGCTCCAAGGCATGCACGTTTGTCGGATTTGTATATATTTTCGGATTTGACGGTTAATCAATTTTTGGATAGGCAAACAGGACAATGGAATGAAATTTTAGTTCGCCAATATTTTGATTCACGAGGTATTATGTTTATATTGGCAACTCTGGTCCCACGATGTCGTAGGATGGACTATTGGGGCTGACATTACACGAAGACAGGGCGTTACACGGTCAAATCAGGATATCAGTTGACCAAAGTTGGACGAGAGCGTGATCAGCAAATCGTTGGTCCTTCTTTTGATGGGTTATATAAGAGGTGTTGACAATTAAATTTCCCACCAAAGATAAACACTTTATTTGGCAGGTTTTGACAGGTTGTACGACAGTCTATCATAATCTAGTTAGACGTGTGTTGGGTGGTGATGCCAGGTGCCAACGTTGTGGGATGGAAAAGGAAACCATCAACCATGTTCTATTTGATTGCCCACTGGCAGTTCAAGTATTGGCATTATCAGTGATTCCGTCTAGACCGGAGGTGTTTCCGGGACGGTCAATTTGATATAATTTCTATTTCTTGAGTTCGGGACTTCCGGTTCAGATAGATTATGGGGTATTTCCATGGATTATATGACATATTTGGAAAGCTAGAAATGGCTTTTGTTTTGCATTAGTGGATTTAGATCCTAGAGTTGTTCTGAACCAGGCCTAGTCCAACTATATAGAATGGACCAGGGCCCGACTGGGTACTCTGGATAAGTGTGGCTTAAGCTTATCCAAGATGGATTCGTACAAATCGACGATGATATTTCCAACCACAGCTAATCTCAGTTTCACTAGCTATAAATGCTATGTGGATGCGTCCTGGAAAGACACTGACCTCTATATGGGGTTTGTGTGGGTTTGCTTTCCAGATTCAGTGGAGGGAATACTTTCGAGATCAAGATGAAGTCATTAGTGTTTATCAGCTCTACATGCGGAGACGGAGGTCGTGCTTTGGGCGATGGAGGCGTTATTAGGATTCCAATTCCAGGAAGTGGAGATATCGACGGACTGTGAGACGGTCTACCACATCTTTGCGCACCAAGAGGAGTGGCCGGCATTCTTACCATATCAGGAGGAGTTTCAGCGACTTTCGTCTAGGTTTACTTCATGTTCGCTTTCTGTTATACCCATAGCCTTAAAGTATAGAGCGGACGCCCTGACTAAGTTAGGTAGAATGTGTGTTATATAATTTTTGACGGGCTTTTTGTTTTTATTTGATGTTGATTGTCGTTGATAAAAATAAATAAATAAATAAATATATAATTCACCAAATTTTTATCAGTCTGGTAGTTAGGATGATCCGACTAACGACTCTGACATTTATGGTTCATTTCTTCCCCTCTATGCAATTGGACAATTGGTAAATTGAATAGGAATTTTAGAGAATAAATTTTAGTTTATAGGTCGGATTTTGTCGATTGACCGAGAGGAAAAACCTTCTACATTTGATTCTAATGTCATTGACCTATAAAAGTAGGAAAAACTGCTAATATACCTTATAAGCTCACTCTTTCTTCAAAAATATATTTTTTTGTATCATTTTCGCAATTGTCATTTCCTTTCTTTTACTCTCGAAATTGTGAATAAGAATGGAAACATATTTCTGATCATGGAAACATTCACTTTTACAAATTCAAATAACTGCAATAGTACTCGCTGGAATCACCAAAAGTATACTATTAGGCCTGGGAATTTAACCCGACCCGATTAACCCGAACCGACCCGAACCGATATTTAGGTAAATTGGGTCGGGTTATGCATATGAAATCAGCTTAATCGGATGGTTGATGTTCATCAATCGGGTATCATGGTCGGGTCGGTTCGGTTAACATAACCGAACTGTTAAACGAATTTTTTTGATTAAGACCCAAACCCTAAAAAGACCTTTCATTTGTCTCGACGCTTCTTCTTCTTCGTGCAGCCTCCGTCTTCTTTTCTCTCTGTGGCGATTCTTCTTCATCTTCGCTTTCTCTCTGTGGCGATTCTTCTTCGTCTTCTGCTTCATCTTCTCCTTATTCTTCTTAATCGTCTTCTCCTTATTCTTCTTCTCCTTCGTCTTCTCACTCGATCTTCTTCTCCTTCTTCTTCTCACTCGATCTATTCTTCTCCTTACTCGATCTCCGCTTTCGTCATCGTCCTCAGGTACTGCTTCCATCTCTTCTTCTTAATCTTCTTCTCATTCTTCTTAATCGTCTTCTCACTCGATCTTCTCCTCCTTCTTTTTCGCACGCAATCGATTCGTCTTCCCATCTCGATCTCCTCCTACATCATCGGCTTTTTCTGCTGCTCTTTCCTAGTCGTTTACCCACTACAAAAGACCAAAACCGTGAGTTCTTCATCCTCATCTTATTCTGAAATTTTGTTCCTCATCATCTTCTTCATCAATAACATTAATATTTCGCCATTGTACCAAAACTGCATGCAAGTTCTTCATCAGGTGATAGAGGGACCATCTCCGATCTCTTTTTAGCAGAACTGCATGTAAGTTCTCTTCTCTTTGCTTTATTCGTTAGATCGTTTTATCATCAATAACATTAATATTTAGCCATTGTTCTTTTGCAGATCTTCACCAAAACTGCATGCAAGTTCTTCATCAGGTGATAGAGGGACCATCTCCGATCTCTTTTTAGCAGAACTGCATGTAAGTTCTCTTCTCTCTGCTTATTCATTAGATCATTTTATCATTTTGAATTGGTAGTAGTGACTGACAGGTATTAGTATTACTTTCCTTCTTAGTTGTCTTCTCGTGATTTCATTAGATGAAGAGTCTATAATTCATGCGTACTAATTAGATGAGGAGTCTATTCATTATTGTTTTATGTGTGTGATGCTGATATATGATTCTTATATATAGTCGTATAGGTCTGTTGTGAGTGTCTTTTCATTAGCATATGATTTTTGTTATTCGTTTTATGGAACTTTTAATTAGTGCTTTGAGCTGATATATACTTCTAGTTCTAGACATTGTTCTTGTCTCTAATTAAGTTATATAGTTAATACAATTCGAGTTTATAAATGTTAATACTTTGGATAATATTGTGACATTGTCATTGACTTTGGATAATCTAAGAATATGTTATGTCCATATGTGTTGTGTTTTGTAGATGGCTTCTTTTCAAGACGACAACAATTATGATTTCATTACTGAAGAGGAAGAAGTTGCAGCGCCGACTGAAATTGAGACGACGAGGAAGGCAACAACTGGAAAATCATCAAGTGAGGTTCCAGTAAAACCTACTCGGAAAAGAGCTGCTCGAAGATCAGCTGTTTGGGCACATTTCATTGAGGATGTGAATGAAAATGGAGCAGTTAGCAATTGTCGATACTGTGGGCAGGCGATTCAATGTGACAGCAGAAAGGTTGGAACAACTCCTATGAAGAATCACCTGGGAAGGTGTAAGTTGTACATGGCTTATAAGGAGAGTGGGACTCCGTCAGTTTTGACACCTGATAGTACTGGTGTGGTCACAACAATGAAGTACGACAAAGAATTGTTTAGAAGGTCAGTGAATGAGTTAATTGTTTTGAATGAGCTGCCATTTTCGTTTGTGGAATCAGAGGGGTTTAGGAGGTTCTGCTTCAATGTACTTCTAATGTACACGGTTCAATGTAGGAAGACAGCCACAACAGACATCTTCTCCATGTTCCAGCAAGAGAAAGCAAACCTAAAACAAGTGTTTAGCTGTGACAGGAAGAGAGTATCATTCACCACAAATATATGGACAGCTCCTACAACCTCCTGGAGTTATATGGTGGTCACAACCCATTGGATTGATGCTAACTGGGGGTTGCAGAAAAGAATCATAAGTTTCAAGCCTATCACAGACCATAAAGGGGAAACCATTGCAGAGCAGCTAATTCAGTGTATAGAAGATTAGGAAATTGGGAGTGTGTTCACAGTCACAGTTGACAATGCCACAACAAATGATAAGGCATTAAGGTTGTTGAAAGAGACTTTGAAGCTGAAGCGGCCTCATTCATTAGTCAGAGAAGGAACATACCTACATGTTCAGTATTGTGCTCATATTCTCAACCTTATTGTGAGAGATGATCTAGCATCGATTAGTACAAGTGTATCTGCTATTAGGAATGCGGTCAAGTATGTTAGATCATCAATACCAAGGCTGGAATCCTTTCAAAAGCGTGCTGAGTCAAGAAAGGTTAGTAGAGGTTCTGTCACACTTGATTGCATAACTAGGTGGAATTCAACTTACCTTATGCTAACATCTGCTTTAAAATTCCGAGGTGCATTTGAGAGGCTGTTCGAAGAAGACAAACTGTACAACTCATACTTCGAAGAGATAGATGAGAACGGAGAAGAAAGAATCGGACCTCCAACTTTTGATAGCTGGGATGAAATTCAGAGGTTGGTAAAGTTTCTTAGGCTGTTTTTTAATTGCACTTTAGCATTTTCAGCATCTAAGACAGTCACATCTTCGCTTTGCTACAATGAGATAGTCATCATAGAGCAGCATCTTATTGCATTAAGTTCCCACCAAGATGAGCTCCTCCGGACACAAGCACTAGCAATGAGGGCTAAGTTTGAGAAGTATTGGGATGGACTTCTCAACATGAATCCATTGGTGATCATTGCTAGTGTCTTTGATCCAAGGAATAAGATGCAATTTGCATCTATTTGCTTTGACAAGCTTTACGGTAGAGACAGTGTGGAGAGTAAGCATCTTAGATCATCGATTAGGGTTGCAATGAAGAATATGTATGAAGAGTATGTGTCTAAGCTGAGCACCTCCTCTCATGGTGGATCCAAAAGTGACTTAGGGGATTCTGAACATGTCACTTCGGAAACACTTTTTGACTTATCTGATGATGATGGCTATGACAGAGATGCATTGTATGAAGAGATGGAAAATGAAACTGCTAATGAGGAAGCTAGTAGTGAGCTGGACATATACCTGATGGAGAAAACTGTGCCACACAAGAAGAATGTCTTAGGTATGGACTACGATGTCCTAGCATGGTGGAGGCGTAACACAGTCAAATTCCCTATCTTATCCGAGCTTGCTAGGGATGTTCTTGCCATTCAAGTATCTTCAGTTGCTTCTGAGTCCGCATTCAGCACAAGTGGAAGAGTTCTTGACCCTTACAGAAGTTGCTTAGCTCCACATATGATTGAAGCTTTGCTTTGCTTCCCAAAACCCGTTTAACCCGACCCGACCCGACCCGAATAACCCGAATTCGCAGGCCTATATACTATATTTGCAAGTAGTATTACTTGTGATCGTGAAACCCATTAACATCTTTAAAATAACTTATTATTTGATAGTATTTATATAAATTTCCAACCATGCTTTAAAAATGTCTTACTATTTCTGGCAAAAAATGTAGAGGTGAGGGCTGCTATGCCTCCCTCGGGTCCAAGCAACCAGTCCAATAACACATCCGAGTGACCACATTTTTGGCCTTAAACATAACACATCCGAGTGCTACACATTCAAAACCAATTTGGATTGAAGATAACTTAAATGATATAAGTCTTACAAAATTACATATAGAAGAAGATCAGGGAAAACTTTTAACATTCAAGAAGCATGTGTCAAGTATCCTATACTTCTCAATGCGTTTAAACCGCAACATTCGGCGAGGCTGGATACTCTTCATATCCTGTGATTCCTGTAATCCTAATCCTTGTATTTGGCTGCAATATCAACACACAAATCACGATCTAAGTGTCTTTTACTTAACACAGATTCATCAGGCGAAGAAAACTACAATGAACTAATAAAAGTCCTAGTTTTACTATATTTAGCTACATGGTTCGATTTCTAGGAAGAGAACTTTCAGCCAAAGCAAAAAATGGTTATACCTGTCGGTGACCAATATTTCTACGGTATTTCTTCTTAGGCTTGTACTTGAAGACTACCACTTTGTCATCCAGACCCTGCAGCAACAACCCACATTGCGGTTTTCCTAAGTTAGGATCACAGAGACAAAACCAAAAATCAGAAACTTAAGAAAGACTTTGCATTGCTATACTTGATTTTCCACTACAGCATGTACAGTAGCATTGGTCACAACTGGTTTGCCGATGTAAGTGTGTGTCTTTGTGCCCACAAGCAACACTTTGTTAAGAACAATCTGCATAAGTTAAGATGAAAATTTTTTCAGGATATCACCATACAGCAACACAAAAGAACTTTACACTGTTAACATAGATACTTCTTAATATGTTCCTTCGTTCTGGCTTAACAACACACAAGCCACAAAATTTACTGAATCTTCCATAGTAATCGACAAGAACCTATCAGCCCATAACATTCACATCCATGTTTTACAATTAAGGACGAACTCAAATCCTTGGAAGGGAATGTACATTACCTGGTCATCGATATTTGCATCTTTTAGCCTCGAAGTGTAGAGATATCTCCCAGGAAAAACAATGTATTGGCGTCCACCAACCTGTTCAAGCAAAGAGATCACTAAACTAAATCAAAGATAGCAAAAGACAGAAGCAAAAACATACATACTACAATGTAATTTATAAGAAAGCCAAATTCTTCAACGTACTAACTCTTAACAGTATATGCCATGATCACCTCTAAATTAAACCAAAATGAACTCAAAGGAAACTCATCAAATTCACCAAAGCTAGTTTCAAAATTGTATAAGTAATAAATTGAAACTGAAATGATCATTCATTTGATTCTTGCGAGCTCACCATAACAACAGCGAAGATCTCTTCTCGTTTAGGCTTATCCTCAGTGACCTCCGCGGCCTCGGAGACCACCACAGCTTCGATATCAGTAGTCTCTGGTTCAGCCTGGGCGACTGATTCAGCGAATTTCGGAGCGACGGGAAACGCAGGTCGAGACGTCGACGCAGTTGAAGGAGCAAGAAAACCAGTCATAGGTTTAGCTAAGTTAAGCGAAGGTTTAGAGAGAGAACATTGAATAAGGTTCGAACGGAGAGAATTGACATTGCAATGAGCAGCGAAAGTAGAGCAGAGAGAGACCGTCGCTGAAGAAGACGCCATTGTTTCGCCGAGAGCTTTAAGCTCAAAACTTTGGAGCTCGACGATGAAGAAATCAGAGAGTTATCCTATCCACTTACTTTTAAAACTACCAATATACCCTTCTCTTCAAATTGGTTCAATTTTTGGTCGGATTTTGGGTTTAGTTCGGTTTAGATTTTGGATTTGAAAAGAAATATATGAAGCAAAATTATCCATTAGGACCATTACTATAACAAAATTTAGAAAGTTGCTCATCTACAAAAATAACAATGAAAACAAAAACAAACCAGAATATATTTCTGTATTTTGAGTTCCAAAATATATATAAAAGAAAGAGAGAAATAATATGAAAAAACAAAACTGAAAAACTGGAATTGGTAATAAGATTAGTCATCAGACATTTTAGCATCAACTCCAAAAGCATCAGCAATGTTGAAGTTCAAATTTTTCATCATAGTTCTGCTTCTACCAACTCCATCTCCTTTCCTCATCATTGCTGTAAACTCTGAGAAATCGATCTTCCCGTCCTGTGCGATTCGAAAGCTCTGTTACATTACAATCATATTTTGAAGGAGGAACACAAAGATAAAAGAAGAAGAGTGGTTACATTGTCCAGATCAATCTCCTTGATCATGTCATCCAGAGGGGTATCACATAAGCCAAACTCTGTGCAAGCTGATTGAAGCTCATCAATGGTGATATAACCACTCCCATCTTTGTCAAAGTAGGAAAATGCAGCCACCAGATTCTCCTCTCTCTCCATCTTGTTCATGTGTAATGTTGCTGCTAGGAATTCTCCGTAGTCTATTGTACCGCTGTTGTCTATATCCGCCTGTGCCCAAAACGAATGGAATATGTTGAAAGAGAAGCAACATTTTGAAAAGATAAGAGGATTTGTGATTTTTGGTATTGTTAAAGATACCGCATCCATAAGAGACTTGATTTCTGATTCCATCAGTTCAGATCCGACTCTCTTCAAACCCGCTTTGAGCTCTTCAAAAGTAATTGTTCCACTATTGTCTGTGTCTATCATTTTGAATAGTTCTTTTAGACCTCCAATTTCTTCCTCTGAGAGTCTCTCAGCGATTACCTGTGGGAAAAAAATCACTTGTGTTCAGAGATTTCAGCAAATGGTGGAACATAAAGAAACAGTGGAATGTATGTTATTCAAATTCATACCCGTAATGCCATTTTTTTAATCTTATTCATCTGAGAAAACTGCTTTAGACGCGATAAGACTGCTGGATCAAGAGGTTTGTCTGGTGCAGCTTCTTCATCCACAATCCATGGGTGACCTATAACGTTAAATGAGCTCAATAATCATTATTTACCAAAATGGTAATTAAGAACATTTTGGTTTCAAATGTTGAAACATGAACTCACACAAGGCTTCATGTGCAGAAATGCGTTTTTTGGGGCTCCTTTCAAGCATTTTATAGATTAAATCTTTAGCAGCTTCCGAGATATTAGGCCACGGGTCAGATTTAAAATCTAACTTCCCTTGCAATATCTGTCTAAAGATTCCAGACTCGGTTTCTGCAAGCCCCACAGAGACAGAGGAGTATATCATTTCAAAGAATATTCTATTAAAAATGTAAGTAGAAAAAGGTTGTATTTATTTTTAGACTAACCTGCCCAGAAGGGAGGAACACCGCTAAGTAAGATGTAGAGGATAACACCAGCGCTCCACACATCGATTTCAGGTCCATAACATTTCTTTAGAACCTCCGGTGCAACATAGTATGGACTTCCAACTACGTCATATAGATATTGTCCTGAAGAAGCAAATTAAAACCAATTAGGAAATGAAACCTCATTGCCCATAGCCATATTGGTTTACAGAAATCATAGATCCAAACAAAACACAGATGCAGAATAGTTCCAATAAACAAATGAAGTTTCAGCAAAATCCTCAATGAAGAACATCAATAAATAGCAAGGTTCATTTAATAAAGCTCAAGCAGAAAGTTAAAATTTGAATTGGCATTCAGATAAACAGATGATCAAAGCTACACATACCCAAAGCTTTATTTCAATTTAGAAACGGATAAGAAACCAAACAAACATGACTTGAAAATATATGAAGAGGCCAATTAACAATGCTCAAGCAACAAAGCTTGAATTCAACGAATCAAACCAACACATACCGAAACCCTTGATTTCGTTTTTCAGTAACACACCAACAAAGAGTGAACCTAAAGCCAATAATTTATATCATGAAATCGAAGAAACATGACTTGATAATGTATAAAGAGGCCAATACACAATGCTCAGGCAGCAAACAATTTGAATTTAAAGAACAGATCATTGAACCTACACATTCCAAAAACAATTATTTTTCGATTTTCGATTCACATTTATTCAATTCAAACCTATAGTTATAAAGAACAAGACTTGAAAGTTAACCATACGAAAATATTTGATCGAGCACGAAAAAATGAATCCAAGATTAATCAGCCAAAAGAAGAAATCAAACCTGGTTTATAGAAGACGGACAAACCAAAATCGGTGGCCTTAAGCTTTGCATCTTCTTTAGGGCTATCAAACAAGAAATTTTCAGGTTTGAGATCTCTATGCATAACACCAAGAGAATGACATGCCTCAACAACACCAAGAATCGTCTTGATAAGCTTCACAGCCTCACGCTCGCTAAAATGACCCTTTGAAACAATCCGATCAAAAAGCTCCCCACCTTCACAAACCTCCATAACGATATGAACAAAAACCGAATCCTCATATGTCCCCTTGATCCGAACAACATTGGGATGCTCAGAGAGATGATGCATGATCTGAATCTCGCGCCAAACATCCTCGTAATCCTCGCGACACACGAGCTTCCGCTTGGGAATTGATTTGCAGGCGTAATTAGCCGATGTTGACTTCTCGGTACAAAGATAAGTTGTTCCAAATTGGCCTTGGCCTAGCTTTTTGCCAAGGAGATAGTGATCTCTCAATCGAGGTGTTTGATAAGGAAGAACTGTGTTTGAAGGACGTCTAGGGTTAGGCTTGGACTCCATTTTTCCTTTTTGGTCTCGATCTCGGTTTCAATGTAGAGATGAGGAAGAAGAAGATGATAACGGACTTTTTCTTCGATCCTCTTGATTCTCTTCCCTCTTCTCATTTTTATTCTAACTCACTCTTTATATCATTTTTTCACATCTCTTTTCTTTTCTTCTACAATTGGTTAATTTTATTTTATGTCACATGAGTGACTAGTGACAATATTATAACTTTAAATATAACATTAAACTAATCAACCATTGATTAATTAGATCGATCAATTTTAAACCTAATCTAAAATCCACTTACTTGTTATTAGTTAGATCATCCTAATATTCCTAATATGCAAATTCAAAATAACTTGTGTAATTTTTTGTGTGTGTTTTCTAATCTTCTTGTAATTATTTTGTTTGTGTAAATATTTGAGTTAATTACAAGGTTTTATGTAGTTTTATTTTCAAAAATACTTGTGCTACATTTTAGATAAATTATTTTGTTACATAGTATAATCCGTACGTGTAGGTCGCAAACATTTTCCTAGACTTTATATATATATATGAATGAATTATAGTTTTAGCAGACATTAAAAAAAAATAATACCATTCATATATGATATTATCACCATGCTAATTTGTAAATATCATTTTATGATAAGGCTATTTAATACATATATTAGTTTATTTTCGAGACTTTTTCTACTCAATTTAGCATGAGGTGGGTCAAGGTAAACACTTAAATGATAATACATTAACCAAATAGGTACAAATGCAACCAAAGACAATAATACTAAACATAATGGTAAAGCAAGTGGCATTTACTCTGATAGCATGTGATAGGTTTACAAGAGGCATGTATACTTGTATATCCTGAAATTGTGTTCTTAAACTTACATTTGCAAGAATTTGGCTAATATATCGGTCATTTGTGACCCATTGTTAATGCTAAACTAGTCATTAGATTGATATACTCTAGTTTTTAATTAATTGGTGTAGACTTGATTGGGTGAAGGCAAGTGGATAATGGAGGACACGTCTACATGACTTGGACCCACTTTATCTGCACTTCTCAATTCTACAAACTGTATTTCATTATTGAGACATTTTGATTCTGTATCCAAGTTGTAATATTTCTCTATATAATAACCTATTAAATTATTTGTAAAATTTTACGAGAGATTTGAATTAAAATAAGGCATTGAAACTTATCTTTTGTAAAGAATCAAATTAATATTAGGAGGCAGGTCGCTTTACTTAGAAACAATTTTAAGAAGAGTAAAAGGTACCGGTAGTAAATGGTAACAAAATTTAGTTAATTCAGCTGGATTCGACTTTTTTCGGTAACTCAGCTGTAACCATTTGCACGTATAATAATTTTATAATTTTTTATTATTTAAATAAAATATATAATTAATTATAACTAATAAAAATTTTGTTTTCTCGTGTTAAATATGAATATTTAAGTATTTGTTTAGGTTCAAATTCAACTTTCCAAATTTTTAATTCATTCTCTTAACATTTATTCAAATATTTTCTGGATTGAAATCTGATCGATATAGACCAAGTATGATTAGATTCTGGTTGTTTGTTAAGAATCTAAATTTTATTAGAAAATCCATCTGATTCGGTTTTGATCAAGTTCAAATTCATGTATAAAAAAAATAACTAAGATTAAATAATAATAAAAGATTAACAGAATCTAAAATTTAAATAAAAATTTAAATATTTTGGATTTTTTTCCGATCCAATATGGTGTACAATATTGTTTACTTATTAATTAAGCTAATATATTAAATTCCATCAAATTTAGTCAAATTCCACTGCTACTATTTGATTTTAACTTATTTCGCTAAATTCCAAAAAAAATAAAAAAAATCTGCCAAATTCCACAATTAGACCTAATATCAAATTAAACGTATACAATAAAGCGACGAAGGTTGCCAATGTTATTGTTAAAAACCAATCCAAAATAAACTCTTTGTTGAAAATAAATACGAATAGACCACACTCCTCTTTTGACTATAAAATTGTCCTTGGTCTCGCTTTCATCATGTTTGGCTTCTCTTCTCCGTTTCCTGCAGTTTAGGTTCCTACAATTTTCTTAGGTAAACTCGCAATTCGGTTATGGAACTATGGTGATGGATTAGTTCTAGTTGCCTTCTGGTTTTCATCAGTATTTTTGAATGTAATCATAAAAGTTTTGTTTTATAAAAAGTTTTTACTTCTAAAAAAACATCAAGGATAATCCATAAAATATGCCTATGAAAACGTTAAAACACGAGAAACAAAATAGAAATTAATGGGCAACATGAAACATCAATTGTATTTTAAGTATAATTTTTTTTGTTCTTTTTCCTTACGTTTAGTAATTATTAAATGAAAGAGTTAGTTGATAATAATACTAAAAAATATTAACAAGAACCAAACTTTTTGGTTATAATCATTTTATTTTGGTCAATTTTCTGTCAACTACATTTGGACTCACAACAACATTCAAAAGAAGAAGATTTAAGTGCAGTTCATATTTCTTTTAATTTTTTCTTAAACGCCATAAACTGATTTATTCGTTGGAAAGATCATAGTCCTCATGAATTAAAGATGAAATGCAATAAGGAAAAACATGACACATAGAAAAGCACATCATGATTTCGAGCTAGAACATTACCAAACCATCATTAACATAAAAAACTATACTTATCTCATCACACCACAAGTTTGTAAAACATGAAAATACCAACTAAACATTAGTTATACACAATCGGGTCATATTTGATAGAGAAAGTGAAGGTGTGTTAGTTATATATTGACAATATATTATGCTCCACAGTCCACACATCACTTGAAAACAGCTACCCACAAACATGCTGAATCGTATTTATCGGTAATTGAAAACATTACTTAATTAAGACGATGATGTCCACAAAACATGCATTGCTTTCAAATCGCTCAGGCTTGTTGACTTGAGTGATGTTTTATAGAGTTCTCTTAGTTTTACATAGTCTCCAGATGTCTGAGACCTGTTTGCTCCGTCCGCAGGTAAGGACAAAGCCAGCATTCGTTTTAGAACCATCTGCAATTGGGTCCAAAATTTGGTGTAAAGCTCCGGGTCCTCTGCTTTTAATGATTTCTCATATGTTTCGGAAATGTGACGACCTTCGAGAAGGCGAGACAAAGCTGACTCGAGCATCTGAGACAAAAGAAAAAGAGAGAAGTTAAGGGCTTGATGCCGAATTGCCGATGCTTATCTACGGCAAAGCTAGAAGGAATCGAGCACTTACAGTGTTTGATTGCCAGAAGTTTGAAAGGCAGAACGAAAGAGCCGATTTTTCTATCAGGATTGTGAGGAACATAGAAGGGAAATTCTCGGGGACATAAAAGTCCATTGATTTCTGCCAACTCCTATCTGCCAACAACGCGTACTGCTTCGCTCTCTGGATGACACTAGTTTCGGGGTTGAGAGGAGTTCCTTGACGCTGTGTCTCTAGAAACCTCAAGCAGCAATCTTTGTGATACCGTGCTAACTGAAGGTATGCGTATGCGGCTTCCTGTTTACGTATTTCCCCGAGATATTCATACAAAGACAATGCCTCTCTTATAGCATCACTGGCTGATAATTCATGTTTTCTCAAGTCCTTAGATCTTCCATCTGAAGAAGACTCATAAGTGTTTTCCAAGATGTTCTCCTGTCCACGAGCTGCAGTGGTTGTGTCTTCGTTTGCTAAAAGCATTCCAAACCTGAGATACGTATGAGCAAGCTGTGTATAGACTTCAATTTTCAGATTGTTCGGAACCGAACCAGCCTCTTCAGTAGCGATACCGAGCTCTGTCTTTGCAGCCATGTAATACCTAAGCGACTTTCTGTATTCTAGTTTTGCAGTCCCGACAGTTTGTTCGTAAGCATTTTTAAAGGCTGGATGCAGTTTGAGAGCTTCAATCTTTGGAACCATTTCTTCAGCCAGAGCTCGTCGCCCGTGACCCAAGTTGCAGTTGATTAGTATAACATTAGTATGATCGCAAACTTCCTTGAATGCCACTATAGCATCAGCAAAGGCGTCTTCAGCTTTGTTGAGCTGTTTGCTTCCGAGACGGTTTCGACCAAGTTCATTACATACCCACCCTTTCTTTCTAATAACAGACTGAAACTCCTTACAGCTGCTTGGAAGCTCCTGTAATGCTCTTCGTGTTTCCTCATAACAATTTAAAGCAGAAAACAAATTGCTTTCTGCATCTTGAGTCTCAGGCCCCTTGAGATATCTGAATATTCCGCCTTTTTTTCGCTCCTAGGGTTTCCTTAAAGTTGCATTCATCTTGCTCCAGAAGCGCAGCTTTCTGTGTTACTGTGAAATTAACACCTTCATTTTCAACATTTTGCGAGAGCTTGCTACCAACATTCCTGGACTGTGATTTTCTATTGTGCTTCCTGCTATGAGGCACAGTACGACCACTACTTCCATTGCTACTGTTGCTACTACTTGCGCTGCTTCCACTGCTTGCTCTGTCACTCTTACAGCTGCAGTTTACTAATGAACATGAGGCACAATTTTGACTGTACTCAGTTAATTTTTTCTTGAGTCTCTTTACTTCCTTTACTACTTCAGATGACATTCTTAAATTATTGGTTGAGGTTCCCTTTGCTCTTCTGGAGAGCTCCTGGCCTTTAAGAATGTGAAACTCAACATATATGTCACCAACCAACATCCATACTTTAGCCCAGAAGAGGCGTGTTGATGAAAGATCCCCAGAACTAATGTTACATGCCCCTAATTTTGTTTCAAAATCTTTCACCTGCGTTGCTGTATGGGATTTTGACCACAGCGAGGGACATTTGTTCATTGAGGAAACAAACAATGTCTCCTGAAATTTCTGTGGCATTGATCCATAAAGGGAGCAAGCTAATTCCACAGTATTTAAAGCTTGGTGCAACTGTCCATCTTCTTTGTAAGCTTCACCCAGAGACAGATAAGATTCACCAAGAAGCAGAACGAGGTTCCATAATTTTCTGTCTAGTTTAGATGTTGGAAGCCACTTACGGATATCACAGACCTCAATACAATCAGGATCACCACATGCACATTCGGAAAAATCAACAGAAGGTGATAAATCATGAATTTCATCCTCTTGTCCTGAAGACTGAAGTTGCCGTGTCCACCTAAGAGACTTTATAGCTTGAGAAACGTGGTGTACTGCTTCTAGCTTTGATAAGATAGGGCTAGTTGTGGCTTGGCATACCGGACCAAGATCAAAACTTATATCTGAACTTGAGTTCACTGCAGAGCTTTCAATATTCTGGGAATTTGTACTCTCTGGATATAAGACTTCCTTGCAAGCAGACACATTTGCTTCCTTTGGTCTAACAGAAGACAAAGGCGATATATTAGAAACTGAGTAATCTCCAGTGAACTTGTCCTCCGAGAAAACCACGGCCCCACTTTCATGTTCAACAATAGTAACAGGATCCAGTGACTCGTCCTCTAAGTCTGTTATCATGACTTCACATTGCACGTTATTAGACTCAAAAGTCAAATCAAATTCCTCATCACTATTCAGAATGAGCCTTGCGAACTGCTCGTGTGCATATGCCCGAACAACCTATCCAGAATGGTATCACTAATCAGCACCCATAGAATGGTTTTAAAAGAAAATAGCTCAATTATTTATAATTTTTTTCTTAAAAGCCAGTACCAGATGACCAGGCTCGTCCAAGCAATTCAAACATTTTCTGAGGAACCTAGCACACTTGTTCCTATCATTCGGCACCTGTAAAAGGAGAAAAGGGTCAGAAAAAAAAGCATTTAAGTTTCGACTATAGGTTCATACAAATTTACGCCCTGCATCTCTACCACTGACAAAGAAAGCCTATGGCCGACACGGTAAAGAAGATTTCCTAAAGAAAACAGTGAGTCACTTCTCCCACTGTGAATTAAAGATGGCAATGAGCTTGCACCGTCGTTGTGATTGCTTGAAGAATGGTTCTTTGAAATTATGGAAAGATCAAAGAGCTGAATCACATCTTCACCAGCACTTTTGTAAAGCTGAAGAAGACATAGACAGATCAACTAGTGTAAGTATTGACATCCACAAGAAATTAACCCAGAAAACAATGATATAATAATTTGTTAGAGAATCATAACATTACCCAGTAAGCTCCAGGATCATCTTTGCAATTTGACTGAAGAAACCTCAAAATAGCAAGGCCGTTTTGCTGAACAACATGAGGATGAAATGCAGGCGTACCATCCTCAGAGATGCCTTTTAGTAGAAATATATCATCTGTTTTCAAAAGCTCATACTCTTGGACAACACCATTCCGATGATAGCAAATAGCTAACTCGGGGACACTGGCCATTACATTATCAAGCCAAGCTTCAAGCCAAGTTAGAGGTGTAACCTGTGTGAAAAAAGAACAGTTAAAAAGAGTTTACTGAAAAGATTAACAAGCAGAACCACTCAAGGTATAGCATTCACCTGTTTGCTAATATCCAACAAATGCAAGCTTACAGCCAAATATTTTTCATTGCTGAACAGAAGCAGATCACAGCCCAAAAGCATGCGGAAGTTGTGAAATTGCCAAAATAGAACTCTTAAAAATTCATTGCTCCCACCTCTTCTGTGTTTTTCAGAGTCTCCAGAAGTCTTAATCTTTTCACTGATCTGAGAATTTTGAGTAGTTTTTCTTATCGGCTCATGTGCCTTGTTTCTTTTGCTCTTCTTCTTTTCACAAATGAAAGCATCCTGTTTCGATTGTTTACTATTCCCTGCGGAGTTGTCAAGTCTGTCGTGTGAAGCAATATCACTATTTTGCTGATGCCCATGGGAGTTCTTCACCGCAGGGAAAACAGATGAACTTGATTGTTTCTCGGTGTGAGGCTGATACGTAGGTGGGCAATCACAGGCTTCCATCCTCACTGAATGCATAGCAAAATTAAGAAACAAAGATTCATCCACGTCTTTAGTGCATTTGGGCTGATTGTTGTGTCTCCTAATCAGTTTCTCTCCCTCTTCAACATCAGGTCTGCATCACACAAGATAATTTCCAACATAAAGAATCCTCATTTGAAGATTGCAGGGTTTAAATAAGGGAAATAAGTGGAAAAACGCACCCAGGGTTTAAGACAAGAGTCTGTCCGACTCGCTGAACTGCTATAGAGACCCGCGCTTTTGAGTAAGGTATCTTAAAGATTTGCTTGAGAATATCAGCTGCTGCAATTACGTCAATCTCATCCCCGTAATCCACTAAACCCGACACAGCAAGGGATTCACATTTCTTGCTAAGGTTTGAAGCAATAACATTAGCCTCCTCTGAGATATCTGTCAAGTCAAAAGACCACATAACCATAACTCCTTAAACAAAGTAGTGCGGAAACTGAGAAGACTACCACAAGTAGAATAATTAAGAATACTATAAACATTATTCGTTCATCACTCTTCTCAATATTTTCACCTAATTGTAAGAAACAACTAAGAATTGCCGAAAAACTGAATACTCAGGCAGGTGAGAGCTACTTTTAATAAAATAAATGCTTGAATAAACTTTGAGAAAGGAGAGAAAAGTACCTCCGGTTATCCCAGACTTCACGGCGGCGAGGGGTAAAACCTTCTCCGGGAAATCCGTAAGCAGAGGAAGCCGATTAAGATCTGTCTTCATCGGCAACATCTGATACCTCGGAGCACTAACTCTGCAATAACAACAACAAATTATACCTTCATATACAAAGTTGATGCAGAAACGTATATGAAGAAGTGGGAAATGTAACGAACGTTTCCTGTGACGGTATGAGTGCTGAAGTAAAAACTGGAAACGAGTTATCGGCGAGAACAGGGATCGTGCCGCAGAGAAAACCCACCGGTTTTGGCCGGACGATTTCCATAGTTCCGACACATTGGAGGTCGTCTCTGGAGCCTTGAACGGAGCTTGGAAGATAAGGTAACGGTATCGGCGGAGGCTGAGGAGCAGCCGATTGCTCCATCAGAGTTTGTTCGTCACGAGAAAAGTGCTCTGACTCGTGACAGTAGAAAAATTATGGAGTAAGACGGAGGGAATGAGACCGAGAAGTTGTCTCCGGCGATCTTTCGAGAGCTCTTTAGAAGAACGCTGAAAGCCAATTTAATTTCTTGAACCGGACCAGTAAGAAAACCAATTTATTCTTAAACCGGACCAGAAAGAAAACCAATCTAATTTACTGTGGCAATTAGTACGGCATATATTTTATCAAATCTATTATTCTGCGTTGATGGGCTTCACAGTAACTGGGCTTTAGAATTGTGGCTTCGGTTTTAAATATTCTTGTAGTAGGTTACAAGTAGCTCTCACATAAACCATAAACCATAAATCGAAAAAACCGGACCAAAAAAATGTAGAATAAAAAAACCAAATCAAAACCAACTAAATAACTGAAATGGTTCTTAAATTTTTAGACAAATCCAAACCATAACCAAACTTAGAACCGAATAGATATCCAAAAACCCGAAATAATACAATTATATAAGAAATTTGAAGATCAAGAAATGAAACACTTTTAGTACTCGAAGACAGATATAACTTGAAACAAAGATTGAACAAGCAATTAAAGACTATGAGATTTACAGAATTCGATAATCCAGCAATGATAAGCTTGGCAAATGAAGTTGCAATGAGTGAAGCCAGAAGCTGTAGCCAAAGCTTCGAACTCAGCACGTGACCTCTCTTTTCCACCAGAACATTGTGTGAACATTAACATGTCCATGTCAAAGGCAATATTTGCATTGATGTCTCCATTCTCTGCATCATCAGGAGTGACTAATTCTATCACAACTACTTTACCATTCTCTGGTAATGATTTCCAACAGTTCTTAAGGATTTTGATACAATCTTCATCTGTCCAATCATGAAGTATACGCTGCAAAAACAAATTTCTTTCCCAAATGTCAGTACAAATTAAGTATTAACATTAGGGGTGCAATATAAGTTGACTCAACTCAAACGAAAGTGACTTATGTTTTAAGGCTTATTTAATAAATAAGTTAAATGAACGGAATCTAATTTAGCTTGCGAGTTTTGTGAGCGAGATTAAATGAGCAAGAGGTAGCCTATGAGATTCACCTTTTTTATAACTTAAATGAATTTTTTTATATAATATATGAAAATTGTCATTTTCAAAAATAGAAACTATTTTCTTAAAAAGAAAAGTGGAAGAGGAAGATAATAAACATGTTGTTCATGGACCAATTCAAAAAGACTCGTGAAATAAATTATTGGATTACCTTATTAGTTTTTATTTTATTGTATTATACTTTTAAACTCTATTCAGTTTTATTTAGATATGTTTTTTTATTTTAAATATAAAATTATGTTATTGACTTATTGGATTATTCTAAATATTTTTAAAATTTTATTATTATTAATTTACTATTATTATATTTGTTGGGTAGCTCACGAGCAGGATCAAACGATCTAAATAATTTGAGTGTGAGCTTATATATTGAAACTCATTAAATAAATGAGCTAAGTAGAGCTAACTCACTAAATATTCGAGTTCATAGCAAGCTGAGATGAGTTGACCGAGTTGGCTCATATTAACACCCCTAATTAGCATACTTAAGAATGTAATTCAAAATCGAAAATTTGAATCATTCTAATCTAATATATATGATCTAAGGGTCATTCTAGTGTTACTAATTGATTTTGAACTAGAAATCCATAGTTTATTTGTTATGACAAAAGTTGTACAACTTACTTTCAAGATCATAGCATCTCCGGTTGGAATATCGACAAACATATCTCCCGAGACATGTTCTACACCAAGATAAGAAGGTGCTTGTGCCAAGGCACAAGGCAGATCAAAATTGATTCCCTTAATTTTGGGATACTTAGAAGTAACTACACCAAGAGTGTTACCAACTCCTCCTCCCACATCAACCAAAACATTCACATCTTTGAAGCCTTGATAAACTTCGAGAGCCTTCTTCACAACAGCGATGGTGAATCCAGTCTGGTTAAACAGCTTGCTGAATCTCTCATTTGTACCCATATAGTCAAAGAGTTTCATACCACCATGTGCTCGTCCAAATGTATCTCCTCCTTCTAGCACCACATCTTTCAATTGTACCCTGTAAAAATGGTGTATATTATTTAAAAGAATGTAAATATTTTATTGATATGAAAATTATTAGGAGTTGCACATGGTAGAGTCTACATTGGTTCCATAACAAAAAGAAGATTATGAAAAACCTAGAAGAAATATCAATCAGTCTATCAATATAGACAAACGGATGACACTACCACATCAACAAGACCTTTTTTTTAATATAATTGTGGGATCCCAAAGGCTTTCTTGGCCCAAAGACTAATCCCACGAGGCCTTGAATCCAGTTTTGTGTTTTTAATACGGTTAAGTGGTCAAGGTGACTCGAACCTAGGACTCTCCCACTTGAAAGTTATCATTGGATCAAGTCGACTTGGTTAAAACTCATTTTTTGCTTCTTGAGGAACTTAACATCAATGAAAAGGAAAAGATTATTACCAGGAATTGAGGAAGACACTGTCTAAATTGACTACAAGTTGAGAAGCAAGGGATCCAATCTCTTCAATGTTATCCTTCAAGAAAAACTTGCATATTGGTTCAGCTCTATAGACTCTCTCGCCTTTTCCTTCTGAGACCTTACCGCACTTAACCATAGAATAGCTAGCGAGTAGACGAAGCATTCGGTCTAATATAACCGGAGCCTCAGCATTGCGAGGCCTAGTTGGTAGCTTACTAGCTATCTCAGACGGTGAGAGGAACGAGTCTGTACGAGAGGCTTCAACGTAGAGAGTATCAATGACACCGACCTCAAGGGCAGCTTTGAGAACCATTGGAAAAGCAGCAGCGTTAGCAAGTCTTACGGCCATTAAGCCCAACTCGTTATCATCATCTACAGCAGTTTGACTTTTAGGGTTCGAGCTTAAGGTTTCTTCAAAAATGTCTTCCATTTCTCTGAGTGTCTTTTAGATTGAGAGAGAGAAACTCTTGAGTTTCTTTTTTCTAGTGATTTAGTATATTTCTCATGCATCTTCTTATACTTTTATAGAGAAAAATCGTGATGTTTTGTGGAAGGATTTTTTCTCATTACTTGAAATAAACTTGTAAGTTTTTATTTAATAAAAATAGTTACGGGTGGTTTGATATTAGATCTAATAATAGTTGAGTAGTTTTCATCACTAAAAGCTTTGTACAAATAACGACAAAAGAAAACGACATGAATGTCAGTGACAAAAAACAAAAGAAAAAGAAAACGATATGAATGTATAATAAACAACATCATGATTAAGTAGATCTACCTAATATTGGAGATCTGAAGGTAATAATATACAATTAAATGTAAAACGTGATAATTAACATATACTGTACTTACAAATAATCGATTCACTTTTATCTATAAAAATAACAAACATATCATGTGACGAATGTTAAACAGCTCATATATATCATTAGACATTTCAGGAAATTATTAAACTTTCCTAAAAATA
>JAKUCM010003712.1:0-10897 GCA_023374145.1 Lepidium sativum | reverse complement strand
TATTATTTTATCTGATAATTATCGAGTTATCGGTAATATATGTTTTACTCTGACAATATATATATTTTAACAATTAATAAATTTGGAGACAAAATATTACATATTGCCCTTATATGTTATGTGTTTCTCCTCACAGAAAATCCAAATAATATCTTCAAGATTACTTTTATATATACACACAAGTGAGCCATTGCCATTTACCTAATTATACACAAATACATGCCATTTAGTTAATTAGTTTTCAATGATATCCACTTAATTCACCTTTGTTCTTAATGAAATGTATACATATTGTTCTTTTAAAATTATTATTGTTTACCATTCCATCTTCCACGTCAAAGGGCCCATAAAATAAATGAACTTAAACTAATGGGCTATATGATTGGTTAGTTCTATGAATTGGGCCTAAAGATAATAATAATATATTAGGAAATAAGAACTTCTATCGTCACTTTAAGATTTAGATGTTTCCGAAACAAGAGCTAAGCATGTTGGCGGAGATGGATGATCCTAGCTCCTCGATGGCCATGGACGTTGATGACCTCGAAGCCATGGAGATTTTCAGCGAAGGTGGAATTGTCTCCGAGAACAAGTTCTCCGACGCCGATTTCTTCAACAAGTTCGAAGATGACTTCGACGACTCTGACATCAATTGAATTTTCTGGTCGGTTTTCTCGAATTTGTTCTCTGTAATTTCTATGTTTTCAGAACTTCTCTGTAATTTGTACCGGTGGACCCTGACTTTAGTGTATTTGGAATTTATGTTTCTGATAACTAATGTTTATTGTATTGAGTACAAATTTCATGTTTTCTTCATTTGGATAACTAAATAATCTAGATTTATTAGTTTTAGCATTTAGTATCGTTTGGGTTTTATTTAGCTTAACACGAATTTCAATGTTCTTCATTTGTTCTCTAGTTGAAAGCTGTTTTTGTTCCTGATATTGTAAGCTTGAATTTTATTTCTTACAGTTTTAGTATGATAGTAACTGACAATTTAGAGTATTTTTGGTGGATTTTTCATTGAATGGCTTAAGATAGGGTTTTATTTGTATCATTTGTCATGGGGATTGGTTGTTGTTTCACCATTGCTTGGAAACTTAAGGGTTTGGGGTAGGTTTTACAGCTTACCATATTCAAACGTTGGTTCGAACTACGCATATTATTACCAACAATCAGTTTTGATAATGGCTTACGGTTAGATTAGTTGCATCCACTTTAGCCTGAGACATCATTTGATGATTGATTCATATGGAATGTGGTGTTATATTCCATGTTAATTGCTTGTAATTTCACCGTCCTCTGTTCTTTAGAATCAACATGTGTTACTTTCTGTTTGTCATATGGTCTCTGAATCAATGATCATGAGGGACCATTAGACAGTTTAATCGCTTAAGGAAATATATCGAGCTTGAACTTGAGGTAGAAAATGGTCAAGTTCGTCCCATGTGGGATCTCAGTTTTTGTTGTATTGTATCAATAACTAGGCTTGTTAGCTTCTAGTAGATGGAAATGGTGATATTGAAACTGAGATATGGCAGAAATGAAACGACAATAGAGCATAAAAAAGATGTCCGTTTTGTTACTTAACTTGTGGTCTTATCATACGACTGGTATGTATGTAATGCAACCAATCTTCTCAACATTCTAGCAGTCGTTTTACCCGTGAAACAGTATTATATTGGTATGGTATATTATCATAACATTGAAGGTTTCACGATATTGCCATAATATGAAATCTTGACTCAGCCAAATAAAATATAAACTACCAATCCAATTTAGTTACGCAAATCAACATTAGTACATTTGTCGATTTAAGCACCAACTCTAATTTAAGCCAATTTAAATATGAAATTTTACTCATTAAACTAGTTTAAATACGGATTTTTGTTGATCAAGGTAATTTAAATATGAATATTAGTAGACCAAATCAATATGAAGAATTAAAATTTTAATTGTTTGTGTATTTAACATAAAATAAAATATATATATATATATATATAGATATATAGTATTTTGTATAATTATGAAGAAATAAAAAATATAAATTAATATCACATATTTATTTGATTTGTTACTGAGATTGACAAACAGACAAGAAGAACTATCCCATGGATCCTTTGGAAAAACAGAAATGTTTGGTTCTTCAAAGGAATCCGATATCTTGCTGATGAGACTTTGAGAAAGATTAGAGAAGACGCAGACCTTTGGTTCTTGGCATCTAGAGCCAACATCAAATGTGGTTTCAAATGATGTGAAATGGCATCCTCCTTCGCAATCTCTCTTAAAATGCAATATTGGTTTTGCTTGGTCCAAAAAGAAAAACTTGGGAGGAGCGTCTATGATTATTAGAGACAATGAAGGCTCTGTGTTGTTGCATAGAAGGCGACATTTCTGCGCCATTAACTCCCTGCAGGAGCTCAGGTTAAAGGCAATCATATGGGCGATGGAGAGCTCTCTCTCACAGGATACAACATAGTGCTTTTGCTATGGGTGCTTCAGAATTTGTTTCACCTTGCTTCCGGCCAAAAGCTTGGCCTTCTTTTCGCTCAGTTACCTCTGTGATTGGTGAATTGCTTCTGAAATTTCCTACCGCTTCTCTGGTTTATGAACCAAAATTTGCGTATAGCTGTGTCACCCTCATTGCACAAAGTGTTTTCTTACAGAACCGCATTCAGTCCTATGTTGCTGCGGGTTCACCTTCCTGGCTTTGAGCTTTACTTACCTCTGAGAGTGATCCCGCCTCTGTTCTGTAATTTGGTAGTTAGATTTAGCTCTGTTGGCGTTTTGAGTAGGGATAGGCAAAATAATTGTACCTAGGAAAAGCAAATCTAACCGAACTATATCTAGGTGATTTGGTTTGGTTTCAGTTTTATATAAAAACATGTTCAGATATTATTATGAGAATATTTTGGTTTTGATTTTAGTTCGGTTTATAATTATAAAACCGTTTGGTTTTTTAAATTTTTATATTAATGTAATTGCATATGATATAAAGATTAGAAATATCTATATAATATATAATAAAAAATGTTTTATATTTTTAGAGACTCATGTTTCCAATTTTTAGGATAAAAATAAATATATTCTCAATATTTCATATTCTTTAGATACAAAAGACTGAATTCTAAAGTTAAAATATTGTGTATATATCACTTTTATTGTTGTTTATGAAAATGAGAGCATAATATTATCGGTATAAAAATGAACCAACAGTTTAAACCAGAACATGGAAAGCTTAAGGAACTCGGACTAGATGAGCTATAACAAGCAATGGACTTACCAAGCAGAGCAATGACCAAAGCCAAGGCACGAAAACTTCAACAACCCGTTGGCACGATGCTTAATCAGGCTGAAAGCAACCTTAACACTATAGCTAATCCAACATGTTAGTTGAGATTTAAGCTAGTTAAGGTTGCCTAAGAGAGGTGTATGCTCTTTTGCTCTTTTTCTGTTGGTTTAGTTTTGTCTTAATTTGAGTTTTTTTAGACAAGGTTTTCAATGAGATAAGGTGCATACATTATTTTCCTTACAACCTCTTAGGCGACAAGCTTTACTTTCAGAGGAGGAGTTATTTTGTTGAGTTATAGGTTAAGACTTATCTTTTGGCTGTTCAACCTTTTCCTTTCATTTCTAGAATTCCATTAAGACTTAAACCATAGTTGATTCTCCTATATGTATGTTGTGTAATATCCATACTCTTGCACTTCACTCTCGTGTGCAATATCCTAAGTGAGTGTGAGTTGAAAATCAAGAGCCTTTTATCACTCTTGGTAGTTCTAATCGATCCACAAGTTCTCAAAAACGTATGTTCCTCTTTGTGTTCGTTCCCTCTCACTTGTTCGTCGAAATTCCCTAAAACTCATCATAATACTCATCGTCGTCTCATTTATCCGCTGTTTCATATTTGATTCACAGTACTTTCGAGCCTCCTCTCGATCTCAACTTCCAAGTTCAGTCTCTTTGGATCCTTAAGAAGCTTGGCTCGAATCCTCTTGTTTTTTCAAACTCTTGACAACCACTTGATCTCTCTCTTGGATTCTCCTAGCCCTCAGTAGGAGTGTATTATGTGGTATCATAGCCAAATCAAGTCAAGTTGTTTCTAAAACTTTTCATCTTCCATCAATTTTGCTCTGTTTGTGTTCTAAAAATGTTTTGACTCACAACTGAACGTTTTGTGAGTTATATAGTCTCTTCTGATATGTTGGAAGTTGGTAGATTTAGGTTTATTTGAAGTTCTCATCATTAGATATGATGCTTTATTGAAATTGAAAGTGAAAACTGAAATAAAACTCTTCATCTTCTACTAGTGGATCTATAGTGTAGTTATTAGATATACGCATCTAATTTTTGTCTCTTCGCATTCTTGTGTTGATAAGTTGAGTTTGTTTTTGTTCGAGGATCGGATTACGTGTGTCTTTCTCTTATTACTTTCAGGAACATGGGAGAGACGGACGACCGGGAGTCTAGTAATACTCGCCTTGACAAACTTTACATTGAGGCTATCACGGCGCGGGTTACTAAGAATGTGGCAGATCAGCTCAATTCTTTTAGAAAGGAGTCACAACCTACTCACTCCGGAACTGAACAGGATCAACACGGCTCAAATAGAGACAACAATCGTACTCCTCATACTCAGCCCTTGAGAGATCCCGAACAAGTCATTCATGATGTTGAAGCCGAAAAGTACTATGAAGAACATGGTGAAGAATCAATACACAATACATGCATCCATCAAAGCTATGGGCTAAATTAGGGACGAAGTTGTTGTTTTCTACTACTTGTCATCCACAAGCTGATGGGAAAACTGAAGTTGTCAATAGGACTTTATCCACCTTGTTGCATGCTATAGTTAAAAAGAATATCAGAACTTGGGAAGATTGTTTGCCTCATGTTGAGTTTGCTTGTAATCATTCCATCCACTCGGCTACTAACTTTTTCACCTTTTCAGATTGTTTGTGGTTTTATTCCCTTAACTTCATTGAATTTATCACCTTTACCTATCAATGACCTTGTGAACTTAGATGGGAAAAAGAAAGTTGAGATGGTCAAGAAACTTCATGACAAGAGAAGGCTTAACATTGAGCAAAATACTAAGCAATATCAAAAGCAAGCCAACAAAGGAAGGTGTGAAAGGAGCTTTACACCCAAAGACTTAGTTTGGGTTCACATGAGGAAGGAACGATTTCCAGCTCAAAGGAAGTCTAAGTTGATGCAAAGGGCCATTGGAACATTTCGAGTCTTGGAAAAGTTCAATGAAAACACCTACAAGATAGACTTGCCAAGTGAGCACAAATCAGTTGTAGCTTCAACATTTCTGACTTGATTCCTTTTGATGCAGATGAATGTGAACCTGATTTGAGGCCAAATCCTTTTCAGGAGGAAGGGGATGATATGATCATGGAAAGCAGCAAGGAAGCTAAGGAGAACTTGAAGCTAAGAAAGGGAGATCGCGAGAGAGATTTGTGGATTTATTTAAAGTCTTTTGGACAAAAAACAACATGAAAAATCTATTCGACTTCATACTTGACAAGTCCAATCCACTTTGAGTCTTCTACAAGTCCAAGAGAAGTCCTAAATCAAGTTTTAAAAGTCCAGCCCATGAATAGTGACGAATTTGGAGAGACTGAAAGATATTTTGGAGGCCAAAAGTTCAAGAGTCATTCTCATTCAAGTCCTAATAAATTGTGTCATTTACTTAGTATTTTCTACTTTCACTTTCAAAGACATTCAATAAGTTTAGAGAAATCTAGAAAGTCTTTTCTTTTCTTTATAAACTCATCTAGTTCTCATTTAAAAGGATCTAACTTTTTAATAAATAAATTTGAGAGTGATTTTTTTTGTTCTTTGTGAACTTATCGATTTTTTTGGTATGTCGTATCCAAAGGATCACACCGGTTTATCAAGTGTTTTCCACCACACTTGTGTGGCCATTCCTAGCCATTGGCGTGAAGGAGCGAGTCGAAACAACAACAATCTTTGGTTTAATATACCAAAGGTGGGGGCTACTCGAGTATACAGTCTGTGGTTCCACCATCTTGCTTGATTGAAGGTGAGTTGAAACAACAAAAATCTTAGGTTCGATATACCTAAGGTGGGGCTTACTCAAGTTTTTTGAAGACCAAGAATTATTCTTACAACTTGGAGTGTCAATTCTTTTGGGATTCCGCATCAATTGGTCATTACACTAGCAAATGTTCCAAGCTCGAGTTATGGTAATCAAGGATAATGGCGAAGTCTAGTCTGAAGATGAGCCACTTGAAGAGCCCTTCGATGAAAATGTTAAAGGAGCACCTAAGGGAAATTTGTTTGTGGCCATGAGATTTTTGAGTGTGATTCCTAAAACCGATGAACAAGAGAAACATACCAGTCTGTTTCATTCAAGATGATTAGTTAATGATAAGTTGTGTAGTGTGATCATAGACGGAGGGAGTTGTACTAACATAGCAAGTGAAGATATGGTCCAGATACTTGAGTTGAAAGCGTTTCCTTATCCACGTCTTTATAAGCTCCAATAATTGAGCTAAGATGGTGATCTTGCTGTGAGTAGACAAGTGAAGGTACCATTAGCTATTGGGAAAATATGAGGATGAGGTTCTCTGTGACATTCTTTCTATGGAAGCAAGCCATATCTTGTTGGGAAGGCCCTGGCAATCTGATCGAAGAGTAATACACGATAGTTACCCCATTCGCCATAGTTTTGTGCATAATGGGAGAAAATTTGTTATAGATCTTATGGCCCCTCGTGAGGTATATTTTGATCAACTCATTATGTAGAATAAGAATCAAGAAGAAAATCATCCACCCAAAGGAAACTCGTTTAAACTAACTAATCTTGAACCAGCTGTGCCAAGTAGTATTCGAACCCTTTTCAGGCTTTTGAAGACGTGTTCCCTGATGACAATCCACTCGGCCTGCTGATGTGTCTGCATTTTACCACATTTTAGGACCATTATTTAGCATGTTTTGCATTCATACTTGCATTGTTATCATTGTTTTAGGTTCTTTTTAGCATAATTTGCATTATTAGTGTTGGGCATTGCATACATTGCATAAAAGGGATTTTTAGGTACTTTTTGGAGCTTATCACGGAGTATTTCGGATTACAAGAAGACCAATGAGGAATCATCTGGCCTAAGGTTGAAGTTCAGGAAGCGAACTAGAAGATTTGGCACTCGAGTCTCTGACACTCGAGCATGACACTCGACCATCACTTGGTCGAGTGACTTTACGGGCCAGAACTAAGACTTTGGACGAAGATTGACTCTTTGGGCTTCTCTGCGAAAAAGGCCCATCAAAACCCCTTTGTGCAAGCCCAATTATCTTTTAGTTCTTTTTCTATTTTTCTTTCTTAAGGAAATTTCCTTTTAACTTTTAAAAGGAAATTCCCATTTTTCTTTCTAGGGAATTTTTCCCTTTTTCTCTTTAAGTATTTTTCCTTTTCCTTTAAGATCTTTTGATCTATAAATTGTACTAGAATTTCTACTTTCAATATACAATCTTTTCTAGCAATTTTCGAGTCTCATAGTTTACAAAGGCATTTACGATTTTTCTAGTCTTAAGTTTTATGCAATTGATTTTCGATTTTAAGTCTATGTTTTATTTCATGAATTCTGAGTAAGTTAGTCTAGGGTTCTTGAGGAAAGGGTGAGATTAGGGGAAAACTTAGGGATTTCCAGATTTGTTTATGTTTAATTAAAGTCTTAGATCTCTTTAATTTAAGTGTTCTTAATGCTTGTTTCTTTCTGATCAATTGAAATTCGATCTCTTGGTGAATCCCGCCCGAGAGGCGTTTGGGGAATCACTTGAACATGCTTAAATTAAGATAGCATCTTCCTAGCTCAAGAGATTGATTGTCTAGGGTGTTATTAGGCTTTGTAAGGTTCATACTTAAGGCCTCTTGAATTTCCAATCGTTGGGCGAGAGTCAAGTCATGTTGTCTTTTAGGAGAGGTCCCATTGCGCGAGAGCGAATGTGATTACTTTGTGATTCCTTGCTTAGAGGTCATCTAAATAGGTTGATAGATAAGTCTGGAACCCCTAGGAATACCCTAATCATTGATCCTAAACCTCGAGAACCCGTTTTTCCTCTATTGAATTTTCGTGAATTTAATACTCTGCTTTAGGTTGAGATTTCATGTTGCACTTTATTACTAGTTTCACTATTGCTTTACTTTTAATGCTCTGTTTTTACATTCTAATACTTTGTTTCATTTTTAGCATTTTGTTTTAAGATTTCGTTGTCACCTAGGATAGATAACCACTCGCTGAAACCGAATTTTGCTTAGATTAGGATAAGTAGATTACATCTTGATTGCTAGTTACTCTCCCAGTGGATTGACACCATACTGTACTGCAATTGATTAGATAGACAGTTTGGTATTTGAGAAAACACCGTAAAAACGTCTTTATCAACTGCCATCTATAAGAGGCATTGAACATCAAATAGATTTGGTTCCTGGATTAGCTTTGCCGAATAAAACAACTTATTGTACTAATCTAGCGAAGACTAAAGAGCTTGCGAAGCAAGTGGCTGAGCTCTTGGAAAAGGGGTACATTTGAGAGAGCATGAGCCAATGTGTTGTTCCCATTCAATTAGTACCAAAGAAAGACGGCAGGTGGAAGCTGTGTGTTGATTTCCGTGCCATTAACAATATTACGGTTAAGTGTCGCCACCCTATACATAGACTTGATGATATGCTTGATGAATTATATGAGTCTAGTGTATTCACTAAGATTGATCTTAAAAGCAGTTATCATCAAAATTAGAATGAAAGAAGTAGATGAGTGGAAAACTGCATTTAAAACTAAGCAAGGGTTATATGAGTGTTAGTCATGGCTTGTATTCTAACCAATGCACGTAGTACTTTCATGAGACTAATGAATCATGTGCTTAGATCCTTCATATGTGTCTTAGTAGTTGTCTATTTTGATGATATTCTGATATTTAGTAAGAACTTGGTTGAGCATCATGAGTATCTTAGACTTGTGTTAGAAGAACTTGGGAAGGAAAATTTGTATGCTAACTAGAAGAAGTATATTTTTGGAATTGATAAGCTTGTCTTCCTAGGTTGTGTTGTAAGTGCATATGAAGTTAAAGTAGACAAAGAGAAGGTGAAAGCAATCTGCGAATGGCCTAATCCCAAAGGCGTGAGTGATGTGAGAAGCTTCCACGATCTTGCTGGATTCTATAGACGTTTTGTTAAAGATTTAGTTCTTTGGCTGCACCACTCACGGAAGTAATCAAGAAAGATGTTGGATTTAAATGGAAGTAAGCTCAAAATAATGTCTTATAGAGCCTTACAGAGAAGCTTACTGATGCTTCAATATTAACACTTCCAAATTTTACCAAAACTTTCAAGATTGAATGTGATGCATCTGGTGTTGGTATTGGTGCTGTTCTTATGTAGGATAACAAGCATATAAAATTATTTAGTGAAAATTTAGGAGGCTCCACATTGAACTATCCAACATATGACAAAGAACTATATGCTTTGGTAAGGGCCTTACAAACGTGGCAACATTATTTGTGGCTTAAAGAGTTCGCCATTCACACAGACCATGAATCACTAAAGCATCTCAAAGGCCAACACAAGCTCAACAAGAGACGTGCATGGTGGGTCAAATTCATTGAGACTTTCCCATATGTAATCATATATAAGAAAGGTAAGGATAATATAGTTATTGATGTATTATCTAGAAGGTACACTCTTCTCAATACTCTTGAAGTTAAATTACTTGGTTTTGAACACATTAACTCTAAATATACTTATGACTTCGATTTTGAGAAGATTTTTGCAGCTTGTGAGAAGTTTGTTCATGGGAAATACTATAGGCATGCATGATTTCTCTTTTACAATAATTGGTTGTGTGTTCTTAACTCTTCTTTGAGAGACTTGTTTATTAGGGAAGCACACGGGGGAAGTTTTATGTGACATTTTGGATAATGCAAGAAAACTTCCATTGGCTTAACCTAAAGGGAGACATGGAGAAGCATTGTGTTCATTGCACAACCGGTAAGATGGCTAAGGCCAAATCACAATCCATCGGTTTGTATACACCTCTGCCCATTCCTTTGCATCCATGGAATAAAATTTTGATGGATTTTGTTATGGGTTTGCCTAGGACTAGAACTAGTCGAGATTCTATATTTGTGGTTGTGGATAGGTTCTTTAAGATGGCATATTTTATTCTTTGTCATAGAATCGATGATGCTATCAATGTTGCCAATCTATTCATCTATTCTTTAGAGAAATTATTAGGTTTGCATGGAATGCCTACGTCTATAATGGTAGATTGTGATGTTAAGTTCCTTAGATATTGGAAGAAATTATGGTATGAGATATGAACTAAGCTATTGTTGTCTACTACTTGTCACCCCTAAAACTAATAGGCAAAACCGAAGTAGTTAATAGAATGTTGTCTACACTTTCAGGGCATTAATTAAGCGTAACCTTAGGACTTGGACGCTTCATGGCTCTATCCACCATGGTCGCATTTGCTTATATTAGGAAATATATAAAATATCCTTATATTTAGCTATTCAGTTATCTGTTAACCGTAAATATTTGTGTATAAAAGCAAAGATGTAAAGTCATAATCAATAAGAGAAAATATTCAGCTAAATTTTTTCATGGTATCAGAGCCTCTGATCTCATAGACCTAATAAACCCCAAAATTTATTTTTCTCCTTCTCGGCCGCCGTCTTGCTCACACCGTCCCCGTTTTTTGTTCGCTTGTCACCGCCGATGGCAGCTTTCCTCTTCTCTTTCTCTCCTCTCCATCGTTCTCCTCCGGTGACTTCTCATTCACGCATATCGCTCCACCAATCTCCATTGTCCGTTGTACTTTCGATCGTGCAATAATGGCAAATGAACAAAAAAATTCCTCCAGTGGCT
>JAKUCM010003711.1:0-16666 GCA_023374145.1 Lepidium sativum | reverse complement strand
AATATCATGCATACATAAACTTTTCTAGAAGTGAGTTATATATCAAAAGCGACGGCAAAATTCCAGTTCTTATATTTAGGTTGTCATCAGAGGCGAAAACGGCGTAGTTCAATTAGGTGTCATCAGAAGTGAAGTTTCTTGATAGTTATGTTTTGAATTTCTCAAGATGTGTTGAGCAAGAGCAAAAGTTTACAGGGATGAAAAGTCATGAGTCATGTGTTCATGCAACGACTACTACCTTTTGCTTTAGCCGAGTTACTTCCAAAAAATGTACATGAAGTACTTGCAGGTATTTGTTTTAACATAATTTAGTAATGGATATATACCTATATATATCACTTATATAATGTGCGCTATATATTAGGTATTAGAGCTTTTTTTAGAGATTTGAGTGCACGAACAATCACTGTCACACGACACACACGTATATACTTCTGAATTGTACTGAAGTGCTTCCATTTGAAAGGTATAAATATATATATATATATATATATATATATATATATATATGTATATGAATTGTATATATTTAATACTATGTGTCTATTATTACTAATTATATTAACATATTTCTATACATGTAGTTTATTTGTAAGTCAGGTAAAGGAAACTATTGAATGACTTTCAGATGCAGAAGTACTTAAGCGGAAAGATATGCACTTTGCACTCTAGTTGAAGGGCCATGTAAGAGTAAATTGTATAATTACGAGAATTTTAATTACGTTATAATTAATTTTTAACTGTGTATATAGGTTGGCTATAATGATCCATTCTATCCACCATGATTTCATGATTTGATTCATGGTCCAATTATTAAGATAACAACGACACCCATGTATTTCACCAGAGGATACACATTTCATACCTTTAAGTACATTGTAAAGCGTGTAACGACCAATTGGAGAGTATGTGTGAAGGGTGAAACCGATTTCTATGGGATTTTGTAAGAGATTATCAAAGCGGTCTTTATGGGATTATTTGGGTTGAAATACATGTTATTCAAATGTGACTTGTTTGATCCCGTGATTAACAGAGGTGTTCGATACAGGAAATTTGGAGTTGTAGATGTAAGTGGGAGGAGAAGATACAACCAATTTGAGCCTTTCATCTTAGCATCGCATGTAGAGCAAGTTAGTTTCATTCTATATCCTAGGATCAAAGAGTCTGGAATCAATTGGTTAGCTACAGTGAAGATCACTCCTTGTGGGCGAATTATTGGAGGTGGAGATTTACCATTGTAAGAATTATCATGTACATCTATACAAGTGCCTGATCAAGCTACAGAGCTAGTTGTGCTTATTGATCTGGGAAACTGAGAATACGAAGATCTCCTTGTAGAAGATGTTGATGACGAGAAACGTGAAAAATTTGAGGAAAGTGATAATCTGAGTAGTGGAAATAATAGTAATGGTGATGAATCTGATTGATATCATGGTTTAACATGTATGAACACGTTAGAATTTTCATGTATCTTCAACAATCTATATTATATCAATCAAAGTTTTTTAATCACTTGAATTTAATAGATTTATTATGTATGCTAACTCAAAAACATATACATAGCCGTTGAAAACATAGATATTATTATCAAAATATATACATAAACCAAAAAACGCTTCGACAAAAAAAAAAGGAAACATCGTAAAGTCGACGGTAAAAAAAAACGTCGTAAAAACGTTGTTACGCAAGAACTTCATAAAGAAGTTGGTAGAAAACGTCATAAGGACATTGTTAGCCGAAAACGTCGTAAAGACGTTGGCAAACAAACGTCAAAAGGATGTTGTTAGCCAAAAACGTCGTACCCCTAGTAAATCATCTTCTTAACCGAACTAAGATCATTTGGTTAACACATAAATCCTAGCTAAGATCATCAACAAGCTAGAACATGATACTCCTAAATCCTAATTACACCAAAAGAAATCCTCAAGCTTCTATTTTTGAGTGAGTACACCTTGGGAAGATTCATCATGTTCAGTTAGATCCTACGTTGAAGACAAGCATGTGCATAAGTTGATTACAATCTAGAAGACAAATCAGTTAATTACAATCTAGAAAAATTGCATTGAGTAAGAAGAACCAACCTGCTTGCTTCTGAATTCTTTTCCATGGAACCTACTGTTGTGATTTGCTGCTCCACAAACCCGACAATGCATCACTCTTTTAAGCACTCTTGCCTGTTTTCTTGTAGGAGACTCATTTACCCCCTTCTTCCTTTTTTTCTTTCTTCTTTCCTCCTGGCTGCGGTGTCGGGTTAGGCTGATAGACATTGGGAGCTGTAGTATTTGGCCAATGACGAGGTCCTTTTATTGGTGTAATAACTTCTGCATAGTTAAGCCTCCATGTATGTGTTTTAAACCAATTGCAGACATAGTCTTCGACCACCAGTTTCTTGCTTAGTATTGCACCATAAGCGTACTCACATGGAATCCCACATATGTCATATTTTTGACACGTACATGATCCCCTTTCCAAGTTCACAAGGTGGAAGTATCCTCCAAGTTCAACCTCATACATTCCATTGGTACTCCTAGATACTCGGCACTCGGTAGCAGCCTTGTGCTCAGCTGCAAGGAACTCCATTGCATATAGAGTACAAAGACCTTTATGTCCAAGTGCTATGGATGAGCGTGTAGAGATTCTGACCATTGCCATTCGCCTAATAGTCTCTAGCATAGGAATTAAGGGCTTCTCTCTTGCTTTCACTATATAAGCGTTGAATGACTCGGTAGAATTGTTTTCCACGTCCTCACAAAAGCTTCTAAACCTGTAGAAGGCCCGACACCATGTCCTTGGTTTTTGCTTCATCACAGCTGCATATACATCTGAGTCATAATTGAACAACCTCTCCATGTGTTGTTTATACTGAGCCTCATTGTAATTCCATGCAATGTTCCATAGCAACATCTTTGGCAGTGTCTTCTTAAGTTCTTTCTTCAAATTACCGTAAATATGCCGAACACACATTCGGTGTTCAATGTTTGGCAACTCTGTACTTGCAGCTCTACAAAGACCCTACAGAAGACAATGATAAAAGACTATAAGAGACAACAAGAGCCAATGAAAATTAAAAAAAAAAACATACTCATAAACACTAACCTTTTGCCGATCAGAAATCAATATGAATCCTGCACCATCACCAAGCTCCAAATCACCCTTAACTCTCCTAAAAAACCACAACCAATTCTCTGTGTTTTCTACTGACACTACCCCCAAGCTATTGGATAAATACAATTGTTAGCATCCCTTCCTAATGCCACGACTAACTGACCTTTTGTTTTGTTTCTAATAAAACATGCATCAACTCCAATCAAAGGCCTACATGTTGTTCTCCAAGTTCTTCTAACGGCAGCAAAACACACATAAAATCTATTGAACACATCATCTCAATTCTCATTAACAATTGTATTTACCTCAACAGAGGAATCTGGATTTGAATCTAAGATCTCAGCTGCATAATCTCTCATCCTAGAAAACTGCTCATCATATTCTTTTTCAATCCATCTTAAAGCTTTATTTCTAGCAGCATGACATTGTGGTCTAGAAACTTTAATTCTCCATTTCCTCATGATTAATTCCTCTATTTTCATGGGCATAAAATAATCAGGTTCATTCCTGATTTTATCCACAAATAGTCTAGCTATCACAGGGACTTTAAACATTTCACAAGAATCATTCCTAATACAAGAGTGATCTCTTTTAAAGGCTCTTATTTTCCATAAGTCCGATTTCCCATTCAAGCTACAATAGATCCTCCAGTTACAGTTTCCACTACCCACACATCTAAACTCTATTTTATTCTTATCATACCTGTATTGTTTGATGTTTCTTCCAGTTTTGAGAACATAATCGACAACTGCTTCTTTGAATGCATCACCATTGATGAACGTCATGCTCTCATCCAACTGACCGTCACCTCTACTCATATTCTAACGGTTTTGAAATCCATTAGAGGGTCTCTCTTCATCATTGTCTTTTCTTGGGTAGGTCTTGTGGTGAACCTGTGGTTCATCAACAAACAGAGCCACCTCTTTCTCGACATCGTACTCAATACGATCGAACAAATCTTCGTTGTCGAACCCTTCATCGTTGGTATCCATTACCGGGACGACATGCAGTGACTTGTCGAACCCTTCGGGAAGCTCACCACCGCCGGTATCGTCGGAATCTGTCATCGTCGGTATCTGTCGTCTCTTCGTTTGCCTTGCGGTGTTAGGTCAAAAGAAGAGAAATTGGGGAAAATTGGGTGTTATCGGGTCTTAAACCAAATTGGGTTAAGATAAGAAACCAATTTGGTTAAGATAATGTTTTGTTTTTTGGTTCGCAGTGAACCCAAATTAACCAACAACTATGTACAATTAAGAGTTCAACTTTCAAAATGGGTTGATTTACAATCTGAAATTCAATTTCGTGTGGAAATAGGATTAAAACTTTGAAATTGTATACATATGTAGAGAATGTTAGTTACGAGGGGTTTCTGATGCTATATAGTTTAACTGGGGGAGAAATAGATCGATTACCCTTGATGTTTCTTTTGATTTTGCGGTATTCGACTTCAACTCTTTAGTTTCTTTGATATAAATTAATACTAACAATGTAATATGCTGTGTAAGAAGAAGAAAATTATTTTTCCAAAAATCATTATTGTCATCCATAAATTCCTTAATATTATTATCTAATGTTAGAGCCCGAATCCCATAAAATCAATGAGTAACCAAATGGTTTGCATATAATTTTGGTTTGGTTCAAATCGGTTTAAATTCGGTTGGTTTGGTTGGATTCAGGTTCGGTAATTATTAATTGAACGTAATGTGTTACATTAAGAAGAGATATTAACCCTAACCTAAGATAAATAGAACAGAACATTATTTTGTATCTGTAATAATCCGTCGTGTCTGTCTGATTTTCACCGTTCGGAGATTACTTCTCCTTCAAATAGATCCTCCAACAATTCAAGGTTCGTCTTCTCCTTTCTCACAGTCTCTCTGCTTCACTACTTTGCTCAATCTTCGATAAAGTAAATTGATTGCGACTTCTCAACTTCTTCTTCCTAGGAATTAACTTACTTTTTCCTTCCCTCTCTTTCAATTTTGTTTTGAATAAGTTGAGTTTGAAAATGTCGGGTTTGGGTTTTTGAAAGTTTTGATTTTTTCATGAATTGGAAGAGTGGATTGTTGATACGAGCTCTGGGTACTTGCATTTGGAACTTCAATTGATTTTTTTCTTATTCTGTTGTTGGTCTTTTTTGGTTAGGGTTTGTTTGGGTTTTCTTACTTGTTTGTTGTGGATCTCTCTTTCCTCTCTCTCTCGATTTCTCTATTTAGTTTCTGTAGTCTTCCTTTTGTGGTTTATGTCGATCTGAAAGTCAATCGTAATTAAGTAAAGAGATTGATAATTCGAGTTCTCGCTATCTTTTGTGCAAACTATTGCTGATTATATGAGGTATTGTCGTAAAGCCTAAAATTTTGGGAATCGAAATTTACTGTAATTTTTACGCTGCAGAGCTCTTGATTTCACAGTTTGCTTCAGCCTCTGTCAGAATTGGCTCTGAATTTGAGCCGATTTTATGTGTTATCTATTCATATTTGAGATTAACGACTGGAGACATTTTTGTCTGCAGAAAATGAGCAGCTTGGTGGAGAGACTTCGTTTACGATCAGACAGGAAACCAGTTTATAACTTAGATGATTCCGATGATGATGACTTTCTTCCTAAAAAGGATCGGACCCTTGAGCAAGTTGAGGCTATTGTCAGGACTGATGCGGTTTGTCTCTTCTCTTGACCTTGATGTTCAGTCTTTATTGCTTTTTATTATGTCTATTTAGTCCCTCTTTTTGTTGTTACTTTGAATGCACAGAAAGAAAATGCATGCCAGGCTTGTGGGGAAGGCGCAAATCTTATAAGCTGCAACACATGCACATACGCTTACCATGCTAAATGTCTAGTTCCACCTCTTAAAGATTCTTCTGTGGAAAACTGGAGATGTCCTGAATGCGTAAGATTTAGTTACCATTCATAGTTCTGTTTAGGATGCCATAGGTTCCATTTGCTTAATTGGAAGAAGTGTTTTTTATTTTTATTTTATTTTACATTTGCAGGTTAGTCCCCTTAATGAGATAGATAAGATATTGGACTGTGAAATGCGTCCAACAATATCTAGTGAACAAGGCTCCTCCGATGTGGCAGCAAAGCCTATCTTTGTGAAACAGTATCTCGTGAAGTGGAAGGGGCTATCATACCTCCACTGTTCTTGGTAGTTACTACCTCTCTTTTTTTTCTTTCTGTTTTTATGTCTGAACATGCTAATTATTAATGTTACTGGTGCCTGTTTTGTGCTTCTTGTCTGTGAACATCATAGAAAATGATTTCTTTCCTTTTTCTTTTCCCTTACCAATCACAGGGTCCCTGAGAAGGAATTCCAGAAGGCTTATAAGTCCAATCATCGTTTAAAAACCAGAGTTAACAACTTTCACCGTCAAATGGAAACAGCCAATAACAACGAAGATGATTTTGTTGCCATTCGTCCTGAGTGGACCACTGTTGATCGGATTCTTGCGTGCAGGTTTAGTGACATAAAGAATTCATTTATTTATTTATATGCTGACTTTCTTTTTTACTTATTCTATATGTAGTTCTATTCTCTAATTGAAGCGCATTCACAATAGAGGTGCTGCTTTAGCAAATATATTTAGATTTTACGGAAAGATTTACAAAGTTTTTGGGAGTCTATAGGACATGATATATGACCTGTTTTCTTTTTACCATAATCTGAGTTGTTTCCTGAAACAAAATTCGTGACACTTGCATTGTTTTCTTTTATGATATAGAGAAGACGATGGTGAGTTGCAATATCTTGTAAAATATAAAGAGCTATCTTATGATGAATGTTACTGGGAGTCAGAATCAGACATCTCAACCTTCCAGAATGAAATTCAAAGGTTCAAGGATGTAAACTGTAGAACTCGCAGAAATATAGATGTCGACCACATAAGGAATCCCAAAGACTTTCAACAGTTTGATCATACTCCTGAATTCCTCAAAGGTATTTGGGTTACCTTAACTCATATACTATAAATTTGTCCCATCATTGGCACTTATAGATGCTATGACTTATTTGCTTCCTGCTATTGAAGGCTTGTTGCATCCGTACCAGCTTGAGGGACTTAATTTTTTGCGGTTCTCTTGGTCGAAGCAGACACATGTAATCCTTGCTGATGAAATGGGGCTAGGTAACTCTTCCATTATTCTTCCCTGGTGGTTCCATAGATATCGTGTTTTGTGAAAGGCTTTTGTTTTCAATTTCTGGTAATGTTATGAGATATTTTCTGTTACAGGCAAAACCATTCAAAGCATTGCCCTTTTAGCTTCACTTTTCGAGGAGAACCTCATTCCACATCTAGTAATTGCTCCTCTATCTACACTGCGGAACTGGGAGAGAGAGTTTGCAACATGGGCCCCACAGATGAATGTGGTATGCCTGTAGTTACCATTTTTGCCTTTGTGGTAATTTTGTTTTTTGTTTGTCTGTTATTGAAATGGCCTTTGTGGTCATTTGACTCGCAGCTTATGTATTTTGGCACTTCGCAAGCTCGAGCTGTTATCAGAGAACATGAGTTTTATTTTTCAAAAGATCATCAAAAGATTAAGAAAAAGAAATCTGGACAAAGCAGTAGTGAAAGCAAGCAAAAAAGAATCAAATTTGATGTCCTCCTCACATCATATGAGATGATCAACTTAGACACAGCAGTTCTGAAACCAATTAAGTGGGAGTGCATGGTAAACATTTATTGCCTAATGAGAAAGTACTTCTTCTAAGTTGTCTCTGTTTCACTCTAATGATTACTAACAATTTTTTTGTTCAGATTGTTGATGAAGGCCATCGACTGAAAAATAAGGATTCAAAGCTGTTCTCTTCATTGACACAGTATTCAAGTAACCATCGTATTCTTCTGACGGGAACTCCACTTCAAGTCAGTCACTTGGTTTTTTTCTTGGAGTTTATACTTTTCAATAGTTGTATCTGAGCATTGTAGCCTATGATGTGCAATGATAATTGTTATATATTATCCTGCAATTATCCCTGACCTGATTAGTTGCAATATGTTACTGATGATTACGTGGTGCTTTTACAGAACAACTTGGATGAACTTTTCATGCTCATGCATTTTCTTGATGCGGGGAAGGTATCCCAAGGATAGCACAGATAAATGAGCTCACGGGCTAAACTGAGTTTTGTAGAGCTAACATTTTATCTCATTGCACAATTCACAGTTTGGAAGTTTGGAGGAGTTCCAGGAGGAGTTTAAAGATATTAATCAAGAGGAGCAGATTTCAAGACTGCACAAAATGTTGGCTCCTCATTTGCTCAGAAGTATTAATCCTAACTTTTTGTTCATCTTTTTTAATAATGTATATGTTTTTTTAATTGTTTGGCTTGGAGGACTCTTTGACCAAGTAATATTTTTATGATCTTAACCATGGTGTTTCGTATTTTGATTGCTTTGCAGGGGTCAAGAAAGACGTAATGAAAGACATGCCCCCTAAGAAGGAGCTCATTTTGCGAGTTGATTTGAGCAGCCTGCAAAAAGAGTATTACAAAGCTATTTTTACTCGTAATTATCAAATATTGACCAAAAAAGGAGGTGCTCAAGTAAGTTTTTATACGATTTTTTTTTCATTTTTGTATACTGTTTTTTTGGAGACATATACCTTAAAGTTGGGGTAGAAAGCAGGTCCACTGTAATTCGTCTGGTGATTTTGTTGGTTTAATTCGGTTTCAGATTTCCCTTAATAACATTATGATGGAATTGCGAAAAGTTTGCTGTCATCCTTATATGCTGGAAGGTGTTGAGCCAAATATTCATGACGCAAATGAAGCTTTCAAGTAACATCTCATATCCAGAAATTGTTATCTGAATTCGTTTGTTACTACTTATTAAATTTCTGTGCTAACTTTTCCGTTAACGTTTCCTTAAATGTATCAAAGACAACTTTTGGAATCTTGTGGAAAGCTGCAACTTTTGGATAAAATGATGGTCAAATTGAAAGAGCAAGGGCACAGAGTTCTTATATACACACAGTTTCAGCACATGCTGGACTTACTTGAAGACTACTGTTCCTACAAGGTATCTGAACTTATTAACTTTACTATCTGTTTCAGTAGATTTCATTCTTGTTTTATCTTTTTTTTTTTATGTAGAATACCATTCCAACATTTATAGAATCAACTCTTACTGTTATTAAGCTTACTCTGTTGGCCATATTGCTTCTTTACTCCCTCGAAGATTACATTTGGGTTTCTTGGAATGCCATTAATATTACCCTGGCTTTTGCTTACTGAGACAACTTTTTATTTCTCTATCTCTTTCCTTAAATATATTTTTATATGCTCTTTAGGAGAATCATTCATATGATTTGTTCTGTTCATTTTCTTGTCTTTGTCAGAAATGGAGCTATGAGCGCATTGATGGAAAGGTTGGCGGAGCTGAGAGGCAAATACGCATAGATCGGTTTAATGCCAACAATTCTAACAGATTTTGTTTTTTGCTCTCCACAAGAGCTGGTGGTTTGGGAATAAATCTTGCAACCGCTGATACAGTAATCATATATGACAGGTTTCAATTTCAGCATCTCTTAGTGTCATCTGTACGCTTTCCAGTTATTGTGTCAAGCATTATGAGGCTATTTGGCTTATGAGAATTTAGAAATAGTAAGTTGATTTTCAGTTGAGAGTGATACTATAAGTAGATGTCCTGGGTGATTATGATTTATGAGTGGGAAAAGGCACTTGAAATTCTTGAACATGTAAGTTCTAAGACAGCGGAAGATGAGGAAATGTTATTATCCGACTATCTTGCTATTAAGAGAGTTTATAGGCCTGCAATGTGGGTGACGTCCATCAGTTCCTGCTTGGAAGACACTCTGTTTTGGTTTACATCTGTTCACTTTTCATACCAATAATTGAAATATTTTATCTGTTTCTGTAGTGACTGGAATCCTCATGCTGATCTTCAGGCAATGGCTAGAGCTCATCGACTTGGCCAAAGGAATAAGGTTTTAACATTTATCTCAGTGCTGTCAACTTGCACCTTCTGTACAGTATTTTTGGGGTTACTAACTTATCTGTTTATTTCTTTTAGGTGATGATTTACAGGCTCATAAACCGAGGCACCATTGAAGAAAGGATGATGCAGTTGACTAAAAAGAAAATGGTTCTAGAGCATCTTGTTGTCGGGAAACTGAAAACACAGAACATTAATCAGGTATAGTTGTATTGCTTGATTTACATGATCTACAAATTTCTCAACAAATTGGAGTTAAAATGTTACCTTGGGCTATTAGTTTGAAACTAAATGATTAAAACATCAGAGAGTAGAGGTCCATATTCGTCTAAAATCTCTTCATTGAGTATATGTCACCAAGCTTTTTCTAACGTTTTGTTTTTCTGACTGCAATTTAGGAAGAGCTAGATGACATCATCAGGTATGGTTCAAAGGAGCTTTTTGCTAGTGAAGATGAAGAAGCAGGAAAGTCTGGAAAAATTCATTATGATGATGCGGCTATAGACAAGTAATATACTCCTTAATCCTTTCTGCTTGTTTTGTCTTTGTTTTGTTTTCTTCTGTGGGCTCTACCGTATTTTGCTTAACAAGGACATATGCATTTTTACTTTCGTATTGCTCCCTTCTTAATGAATGCTGTTCCAGTCGATTGTGCGGATATATTTCATTTTTTGTCTCCATCTTCTGTCCTGCAGGTTGCTTGATCGTGATCTCGTGGAGGCTGAGGAAGTCCTAGTGGATGATGAAGAGGAGAATGGATTTTTAAAGGCTTTCAAGGTTTCTTTCCCTCTTTCTTTTTCTCCTCTTCTACAACTTTTCTCCTCTTCTATAACTTTTCTCTGTATCCGTGTTTACGAATTTCAATGCTCCATTGAAGTCTATAGTTCATTTTGTTCTTCTGTTTCATGATAAGGCTGTTTCTTGCATTGCTGCTTGCCATCTCGTAATATTTCAATGCCCTAAATTACTGTTTTGTCTTTGCGTGCATATAGAATTGTTCTTAAGCAGTGCGGGGCCTTGTATCTGTGTAGTGTCATTAATCCTGAAAATGATTTCCCTTGTAAGATTCTGTGATCGTTCTCTATTTTAGGTGGCGAATTTTGAGTATATAGATGAAAATGAGGCGGCAGAATTAGAGGCACAGAGAGTCGCTGCTGAAAGCAAGTCTTCAGCTGGCAATTCGGATAGAGCAAGCTATTGGGAAGAGTTATTAAAAGATAAATATGAGCTGCACCAGGCTGAGGAGCTTAATGCTCTTGGAAAGAGGAAGAGAAGTCGCAAGCAGGTTTGTTCTCTTCTTGATCCCCATTTTTCAACTGTAGCATCATGTTGATAACTGGATTTCTCACTATTTATATATTTCTCTTTCTTTTCTTTTTCCTAATATTGTATGCATCTCGTTCTTCATTTTCTAATTTCCTAAGGTAGCTATTAGCTAAATTCAGAAAGTAAGAATGTAGTTGTTTGTGTCCTTTTCCTATCAATCATATCGACCGACCTTAAGGGCTTACATCTTGGATCAACACACATGATAAAATGAAAAGAAAATGAAAGGTTATTGATTGATTAGGTTTGGTAGAGGCCCGAGAAAACTACAGTCTTATGCTTTCCTCTGCAAGAAACACTTTTGTTTCACTCTCAATTTTCTAGATATATAGCTCAATTACTGTCCGTTTACATTGTTTTGGTCGGCAATCGTCATTTCATATCTCTTAGCAAGGCTTCTCTGATTCTTCTATGGGATTTTTTCATAGTTGGTATCCATTGAAGATGATGATCTTGCTGGTTTGGAAGATGTGAGCTCTGATGGAGATGAAAGTTATGAAGCTGAGTCTACAGATGGTGAAGCAGCAGGACAAGGGATTCAGACTGGTAGACGGCCGTACAGAAGAAGGGGTCGTGGTATTAATATGTTTCTGAATTTCTTAAATTTGTAATGGAGCCGAAACTAGCAGTAATAAAAGTGTGTGCAGTTTAGTAAAAGAGTTTTCCTCTGGTAGATAACGCGGAGCCAACTCCTTTGATGGAAGGAGAGGGGAGATCTTTCAGAGTACTGGGTTTCAACCAGAGCCAAAGGGCCATTTTTGTACAGACGCTGATGAGGTATCTGTGTTCCATAAAGGCCTTTAGACTCAAGAAATTATACTGTAAATTGTACATTATTGTTTCCAGATGCATCAATATAGCATCATTCTTGCGCTGCACATGATTTACATGTTCTGGCCAAAATGTTTTTGCAGGTATGGAGTTGGCAATTACGATTGGAAGGAGTTTGTTCCTCGTTTAAAGCAAAAGACCTATGATGAAATAAGAGAGTAATTACTCAAGCCTTTAATGCATTTCTCTTCTGTGTCTTTACAAAAAATGCATCAGTATAAGAAGGTTTTCTAGTTTATTCTTCAGAAAGACCAATGCTATATCATCAACTGATTGTTTGATGACTGTTTTTCAGTTATGGAATACTCTTCTTAAAGCACATTGCTGAAAATATCGATGAACATTCTCCAACCTTTTCAGGTGACTGATAACTGATCTTCTCACTGTTTACTGCTCTGCTCTAATTGTGTTTATTGTTGAACGTATTACTGTACTAATCTTTGTCTATAGATGGTGTGCCCAAAGAAGGGCTTAGAATTGAAGATGTCCTAGTCAGAATTGCCGTTTTGATGCTTGTACAGGAGAAGGTGAGTTTTTTAGTCTAATCCTTCAAATATATTTCTCTTTTTTATGTCTGAGTTGTCTTCTGAAAACCAATGTGCTGTATTGCCACATGGTGATTGAAATTTCTGTATCTGTATTTTACTGTTATTGTGGACATTGAGTTAGATGATGCAACGAAGATATAGAACTATTGCTTCTAGCTGTTGCATCTACACCACAGTTTGATCTGTATCATTTTATTAAGTGTCATTAATCATAGGTTGAAACCTCTCTAAATACTATGACCTAAGAAACTCCTGTGGAAGTTGCCTATTCCAATCTTTTGTAGAATTCTCTTTTAGTTGTGATTTTGTTTCATACGCTTATAGCCCCGAAGTTTTGATTTTGAGTTGCTCAATGTTTTCTTGATGCCCTGGCTTTACAGGTGAAATTTGTAGAAGATCATCCAACGAAACCTGTTTTCCCCTCTCGCATTCTTGAAAGATTCCCAGGGTTGAGAAGTGGAAAAATCTGGAAGGAGGAACATGACAAGATAATGATACGTGCTGTTCTAAAGTATGAACACTTCAGCAGTGTTCTCACCAAATGGCTTTATTTTCTCATCAATTTCTATTAACTGCTCTCGTTTTTTACTCTGTTTTTTAATCTTTAGGCATGGGTATGGACGATGGCAAGCCATTGTTGATGACAAAGAGTTAGGGATCCAAGAGCTTATCTGTAAAGAATTGAACTTCCCACACGTAAGTTTGTCTGCTGCTGAACAAGCTGGCTTGCAGGGGCAAAGTGGGAGTGGAAGTTCCAATCCAGGAGCACAGACTAACCCGAATTCTGGAAACAATAATGCTTTTGCTGATGGGGCCCAAGTAAACTCGATGTTCTACTATCGGGACATGCAGAGAAGACTTGTTGAGTTTGTCAAAAAGCGAGTTCTGCTTCTGGAGAAGGCGCTGAATTATGAATATGCCGAGGATTATTATGTATGTTGTGTCCATTTGCAGTGTTGGTACTTATTCTCATGTCTGGCGTTGCATTGTTTAACAGTGACTGTATCTGTGGTTACAGGGACTTGGTGGCTCATCATCTGTGCCTAATGAAGAACCAGAAGCTGAACCAAAGGTCACTGACATAGCCAGAGCAAGCTTTGTCGAGGTTGACGATGAAATGCTTGATGGACTTCCTAAGACAGAGCCCATCAGTAAGTTCCATCAAAAGTTTCTTTACTTCATGAATTAATTGATTCTAACGTTAAACCCATAACCTCGCTCAGCTACAGAAGAAATTAGGGTGGCGGCTGTTGACAACAAACAAGAGCGGGTTGAAATAGCTGAACAGTATAACAATGTAAGCATCATATTATTTCTTTTGTGGAAGGCCAATATCTAGAACCAGTAATCTTACTATTCTCACTACACTTTTTCAGTTGTGCAAATTTTTTGATGAAAACGCTCGGGAATCAGTCCATGTATATGTAAATAACCAACCGTCGAGTACCAAGCTGAGTGAGGGATTCCGTTCTCTTGAATCTATCAATGGTAGCATTAATACAATCCTTTCAGCTCCATCTGATCAACCCAAGTCACAAGAAAACCACACCAAGCTAAATCTAAACAATGTTGAGATGAAGTACACAGTCGAAGAAACAAAACCTGTTAGAGCCAGTGTTGATTTGAATGTGGTGGAGGGAGAGGAAGACATTGCAGGAGCAAGTGGAGGTTTTGATGTGAAAATGGAAGAAGCCAAAGAAGAAGAGAAGTGCATGTTAGTGGATTGACTCAACTGTTAAGTATCTAAAGATTCAAGACCAAAGGGGTCCTGAAGTAGGAACTGTTATGTATGGACTTGGTTCCTTTTGCAGGACTTAGAATCCTCAGCCTAAGTTTCTGTTTTTACAATATTTGGGAACATTTTTAGGCTAACTTTGATCATGTTAATGTGTTGTTACTTTTAGACAGTTGTGTTGTTCCAAAGATTTATCTAACTCATGAACTTATAATTTCTTTTTATATACAAGTCTATTTATGTTGTCACAAACCCGAAGTCCTATTCATCGCCCAGTTTTAAGCAAAGCTGAAAATATCGAACCAAAGATTTAAACTAGATCTATAGACTATAGCTCTAGATCTGAAACTCTAGGAAAACCAAGAAAAATAGTACAAAAGCAGAAAAAGCAGCTTTGTGGAAGCCTTAGGAGCTGAAATTGTGATAATTGCTAAACTAGACCAAGTGGTTATATTTTAACTTGCAATCTTTTCATAATTCTTTTTTTTCCAACTTGATCATCAAGGTTCCATCTATGTCCTAAATACAACTCATCCCTCAAATCTCATACTCACAAATAGTAGAGTAAAATCAAACTCGAGATTTATGAGTCATTAACTGAATCAGATAACCAGTAGACTAAAAAGAATTTGACGTTTTTTAATGATTCTAATAGTTGCATATTTTTCATAATAGAATTTAAGATTTTAGTTCTTTGGAATCGGGTCTTGTTCATGTTAGAATTTTATTTTTAAAACTATTTTTTTGTCAACTTTGTTTCTAATTCAGAATAGGTGAAATCAATTTACTGGCACATTGTTTACAAAGGACATATCTCAAGAAAAATCTCTAATATTTCAGTTAGAAAAAATTAAAAGATCTAAGAATAACTATTTAAACCCAAAGGCAAGACCATCATATTTTAGTGGCTAGATACTCCATGTTGTCTCTGACATCATGATTTGATTATAAGAAATCACATAATTCTCGCATACATAATATCGTTTTAGAGGTACTCTTTACTATGGATCGAGACTTATCGATCTAATTTTTGACAACAAAAACAAAACTATTTTAAGCCTCAACAGTCATGGCCTGGATAATGTAATGACACATAAGACCGGTGTCTCAAGAATGAAACAACTTTTTTTTATCGTTCTTCTTTCTACGTTTCAAAATTATCAATAAGTAATCAAAACTACTCCACATAAAAGAGGATTAAACATTTGTTTAAAAAATGTGTTTTCTTTAATAATGTATATATACAAACTCCAAAGCAATGTTATAATAAGTGTTGACTTTAATATAATGGCTTTGATGGTACGAAAGAATCTCTGTTGCTTTTATTGTCATCATCACTTTGCTTTGGATAATTATTCTACCTTTTGTTTTCACCTTTTTAATATATGTATATATTCATATACAGAAAGTGCAGAGCAAAACATAAGAGAATACATTGAAATAAGTAAAATTCATTTATGAATTCTTTTCTTTTATTATTTATTCTTTGAAGTCCTAAATTGCTAGAACCAGTGGGAAACAAATAGTTTACAGTTTCAATACACAGGAAAAAGATAAAGAAAGGTGGCAAAAACAATCACATGGTGATATTTAATTTATGTGTAAATGTTGTTCTCTCATATGCATGTTCTGAGTGAACTAAATCCTCCATATCCCAAATCTCCTCCAGATAAATCTCCCTGGCTCTGTTCCTGTCATTCACAATCATAATATAAGCTTCACATTCACAATGTCAGACATCATAATGATCTTTCAAATCAGAATGTTTTATATTAGCAGTAGCTTAATTCTCACACCTGCTTCATTGTGGAGTTAACTATATCATCTAAAGAACCAGCATCTCCACCCATGAATCCACCACTCTGTAACTTCTGTTGGCCTACTACGAATCCTTCTTTCGAGTTATTACTCAGCATAGCATCTGTGGTTGGACAGTAATTGCCTGATTGCCTCATTTGCAATGAATCATAAAAGCCTCCAGGTTGTGCATTCGCATTTGAATCAAAGTCTGTGTTTCTGCAGAAAGCTCGGGGATTTGTTGTATCCAAGGAAGGAGGACTCAGTGTACTAGCAGATTCACAGAATGGTATAGAGTAGCTTGATGGGACATGATTCCATTCCAAAGGGTTGGATCTAGAATGCGGTAAAGGAGAGACATCAAACCTCTC
>JAKUCM010003710.1:0-2500 GCA_023374145.1 Lepidium sativum | reverse complement strand
TAGGCGGATCCATGTACCCGCATACATGACCAGCCAACCTAGGCAAGGGCGTTGCGATGCCATGGTATCATCTCGGTTAAACCGCAACCCAGCAGGCCTAGCGGAATCCATGCTTCCCATGCTCAAGCACGCCCATTCCGTAGGCCCTAGACAAACATCACCATCTTTCGTCGAAATCAACTCGAAAAAAGAAGCAAAAACTTCGATTTTCACTTCGCCGGAAAAGTCGCCGGAAAATATTTCCGGTGACTGCTCCGGCAGTCGGACAGTCGGACGTACCGCGGGACTTCGGACCGAACGTTTCCCTCGAACATTGCCCCAACCGGAACCGAGAGAGGGGAGTACCCTCGGCCAACCCGGACGCTCAACAACCCTCACCCCCCTATAATACTCTTAGTACTTTTTCGGGTCTGGCACCAGGAGACATTGAAATGTCTGAGGAGTCACTGGTGCCATAAAAAAAAAAGTACTCGGAATTTTGATCTGATTTTTTGCAGGCTTCATTATGATATTTAATCTGATTTTCTGGTAAAGTTTCATAATTTTTGGAGAACTTTTTTTTTTTCCATCAGTCCGATCAGAACACTACCCGGTGGCCGAGGAATCGAGTTTTCCTCGACCCACCGAGATTTTTTCTCGTCCGTTTCGCATTTTCCCTCGACTGATCTCGATTATTACCCCACTAAGGCTGTTCGGTCGATGAAAATCGACTGACGGGCGATGCGGATGTGCCTTAGGTCGAGAGGATTCCATCAGTCCGATCAGAACACTACCCGGTGGTCGAGGAATCGAGTTTTCCTCGACCCACCGTGATTTTTTCTCGTCCGTTTCGCATTTTCCCTCGACTGATCTCGATTATTACCCCACTAAGGCTGTTCGGTCGATGAAAGTCGACTGACGGACGATGCGGATGTGCCTTAGGTCGAGAGGATTCCATCAGTCCGATCAAAACACTACCCGGTGGTCGAGGAATCGAGTTTTCCTCGACCCACCGTGATTTTTTCTCGTCCGTTTCGCATTTTCCCTCGACTGATCTCGATTATTACCCCACTAAGGCTGTTCGGTCGATGAAAATCGACTGACGGACGATGCGGATGTGCCTTAGGTCGAGAGGATTCCATCAGTCCGATCAGAACACTACCCGGTGGTCGAGGAATCGAGTTTTCCTCGACCCACCGTGATTTTTTCTCGTCCGTTTCGCATTTTCCCTCGACTGATCTCGATTATTACCCCACTAAGGCTGTTCGGTCGATGAAAGTCGACTGACGGACGATGCGGATGTGCCTTAGGTCGAGAGGATTCCATCAGTCCGATCAAAACACTACCCGGTGGTCGAGGAATCGAGTTTTCCTCGACCCACCGTGATTTTTTCTCGTCCGTTTCGCATTTTCCCTCGACTGATCTCGATTATTACCCCACTAAGGCTGTTCGGTCGATGAAAATCGACTGACGGACGATGCGGATGTGCCTTAGGTCGAGAGGATTCCATCAGTCCGATCAGAACACTACCCGGTGGTCGAGGAATCGAGTTTTCCTCGACCCACCGTGATTTTTTCTCGTCCGTTTCGCATTTTCCCTCGACTGATCTCGATTATTACCCCACTAAGGCTGTTCGGTCGATGAAAATCGACTGACGGACGATGCGGATGTGCCTTAGGTCGAGAGGATTCCATCAGTCCGATCAAAACACTACCCGGTGGTCGAGGAATCGAGTTTTCCTCGACCCACCGTGATTTTTTCTCGTCCGTTTCGCATTTTCCCTCGACTGATCTCGATTATTACCACACTAAGGCTGTTCGGTCGATGAAAATCGACTGACGGACGATGCGGATGTGCCTTAGGTCGAGAGGATTCCATCAGTCCGATCAGAACACTACCCGGTGGTCGAGGAATCGAGTTTTCCTCGACCCGCGGTACGTGCTGGACCTTCCCGCGGTACGTGCTGGACCTTCCCGCGGTACGTGCTGGACCTTCCCGCGGTACGTGCTGGACCTTCCCGCGGTACGTGCTGGACCTTCCCGCGGTACGTGCTGGACCCGCGCGTTGACTTTCCTGTCCGCGCGTTGACCACGTACTGCGGGACATGAAAACCTTCCCGCGGTACGTGCCTCTCGACCCGGTGGTCTTCCCGCGGTCCATGACCTCCGACCGTTGACTTTCTGGTCCAAAATGTTGACTTTTCCAGAACATCCTTTTATGACCTTTTTTTGATTCCTTGATACATTTGGGGACTTTTGTGGGTCCTTTATGGTCCTTTTCCTCCTTCTTTGAGCTCTTTAAGGTGGTCTTTGGCCTTGTCTTCATGACTTCGGCCTTGACTCTCCTTTGATCCTTCTTTTGACCTTGCGGTCTTTGGCCTCTTCAGCCTTAACCCTCTAGTCTCTTCGATATAGACTAATACAAAGTGCAAGTGTTGTGATTATTATTGTGAATCTTCGTTTTCTCCCATTTTATTTTATACTCGGTTGTGTTGGTGCCTCTTCCTACCTCTCTCTCTCTC
>JAKUCM010003709.1:0-20403 GCA_023374145.1 Lepidium sativum | reverse complement strand
GGTAGAACCAATAAAGATTTCTTTTTCGATTCATCCCTGGAGTTGAAAACCTCCTTCAAGAAATGTCTTTGATCCAATCCGTAGGAATCAATAGAAAAGGCAAATCCCTTATGATACACCAGATCCGGCTCGGTTATTGATAGAGTGAATAGATCTGCCATTTCTTGAAATCTCTCTTCTGACTCAAAATCGTGGCGTAACGTGTATCCCCCCCTCTTCCGTTCATGGAATAGATGAAATAAATCAAAAAATGGATTTTTGTTCAAGAATGAAATCTTATTGGAACTGTCCATATCCAGTTCATCCTTCGGAACCATATCACATCCCAGATCTGATGAAATAGGATGAATTGAGACGGTATTTTGTAAATACGTAATTATCTTGAATATATTAACTATTTCTTTATTTTCCGATCGCCTGGAAGGGACAAAAGAAACATCTTGTTCTTTCTTCAACAATTTCTGATCCCTAGTGGACCTCTCAGTAGGATTCGAACCCAGATGAAGTTCTGACCATCTGTCAGAGAAAAAAGAACGAATGGCTCTTGTAGAATTCCCAAGAAATTCTTCGCTTTCTTCCGGAAGCAGATGATTATTCATTCGCTTCTCACGTTCCGTGAATAGCCGGGGCATTGAGGAATATCCAGAAAGGTATTTAGGGAATCGGTCTGATTCTATCTCTCTTCCTTCCGTTTGAATAAAGGAAGGATCCCAAAGAATCGATCTTTCTTTTAGTTGTTGAATCTCTCTTTGATTGATCAATGTGTGATAGTGATATTCCGAATCCTCATTACTAATGGAATCGAAAGGATCTATGAATTGATCAGAAGATCCCGACCAATTTCTGAACCTCAGTGTATGAACTATGAGCAATATTATCTTTGGGTAGACTCCTGCTAAACAAATTAGCTATCGCATCAACACATGTCTCTGCTAAATTGTAATCTGTCTTGATATTCATCAAGTCAGTTGCAGTCGATAACGGAGATATCCCATCCTCACACCCACCATACAACGGCTTCTTCGCTGTATCCAACATATTATAAAAACTCTGTGCTTCTAAATTTGGTTCTTCCCCTCTATTTATTCCCTCCTCAAAAGCAGGAATATTCTCTCTAAATGCATTGTTCACCATCTGAATAGAACCAACTACGTTTTCGCCTTCCACAGTCGAATCCACTCCCACACCACCATCATAACATTCATTACCACTTATGACATTAACCATACAATCAGCTTCTTCATGCATAGTTCCTCCGCTACCTAAACCATTATCTATATTTGCATTAGTACTAGCAAAATTAACCATAGATGGATCCTCCCCATACGAGTACCATACTTTATACCCAGGAATAAAACCTCTACTATACAGATGGAGCCAAACTTGTTTTACTGAAATAAATCTCCTATTTTTGCATTTACGGCATGAGCAATACATCTTACCTGTTTCGCGAGTAATGCTTTGATTTCCGGTGAACTCCATAAATTGTTTCATCCCTTCTGCATACTCTGCGGTAACTAACCCCCGTTTCTGGATCGTTTTTTTCTTGATCCATCCAGGCCCGAAAATATATATTTGACATTTTGTGTGCTAATTTTGAAAAATGAAGGTGTAGCCACAACACGATGGTTTGTGCTTATAAAGATGCACTTTCCTACCGTTTTCGACGGGTATTGATAGTCTTACCTACTTTCGGTTACAATTGAAAACGACATATGGAGAACGTTTTTACTGGTATCGTCGATACTTGTCGGAAACGTAATTTTGTAGGTAGTGGTCGGAATGTCTGTCAGACAGGGTCGTCGAAAACGGTTGGTTTGTGTTGGTTGTCGGTGTTGGTCGGAAATTTCCGACAATTACTGACCGCTGATCGATATTTTTCAAAGTTGTTGCTTGTTGTCGGTTTTCTTGTCGGAAATCTCCGACCGTCATCCTGTCGGAAATGTGGTCGGTTTTCGACATGTTTTCTTGTAGTGGAATTTCTGATTAATTGCAAAGGTAAATTGGGCGTGATATGGCCAGGTTTGTTTGGTCTTAGCGAACGCTCAAAAAGGACTGAGTTGTGGCGTCTAGACGATGTTGATAAAGTGAAATGGTCCAAGACTTTCCACACATTGCCAGATAACTGGTCACATATAGTTGCGAATACGTGGCTAAATGTTGTTGGGATGACGGATATAGATGATATTCCACACCTTATGTGAATGATCCTTTCTTCATTGTCTACTTCAATGTAGTGAAGAAAACTTTGGTAAGACTTGAAATCCAGTTCAAGATTACAGCTAAGGATGTTAGATACGCAAATGCTTATACATTTATTGAACATGTAGAGAATGTGGGGCGTAAAGAGTTAATTCCATAACATAGTTATGGTAGTAAATTCGGCTCCTAATTTTGGGATATTTTATGTGGCCGTTAGTGTTTGTTGTGTTTGTCTTGTTTCTGGAAGGTAAAAATTGTTCCATTGTTCTATGGCTGGTGTTAATTTTCAAGGGAGTTTAAAGATTAATAGTGAGAGAATAGACTGAGAGAATAGAGAGCCGAGAATAGGGAAGAAGAAACTCTTTTCTTTCTTACATTAATACATAATGATATACACATATTTATATAGACACAATGATAGGGTTTTACCCAAATAAAGACAAGACACTATACAACAAAACATCTATAAGAGGAAAGAAGGAGGATCTCCCATCAATTCCAAGGTGAGTTAGATCCCGAGGCATGTCTTCCTTTAACTTCACGTGACTACATGGGCGTCCGTGCCCCTAACATGTCTCTTTGATCCGTCGATCCTTACCAACGGCTCTTTTGTGACTAACTCTTAACACGATTAGTTCCTTGTCAACAACCAAGTATGTTTGGGTACCTTGCATCTCACGTCTTCTCTTCCTTGTTTGTTATGTTAATACTTGGAAGGTAAAAATGGTTGTTGTAAACTATGTTTTGGCTACTTTAAACTTTTCTCTTCATGAGCAATCCATACATAATGCATTATCCAATTCATGGCTTGATCATAATTATATAAGAAGGTACGATGATGGAAATAGAGAGCACTTGTAACTAATTTTCACCATTAAACAGATAGGTGATTGTTTCAGTAAAAGGAACACGGTTATATATGAGTTGTACTTCCTCTGGAGAAAGCAAAAACGATATAATTTTAATTTTTCAAAAGTTTCACAATCTAATAAGAGAAAATCTGATTTTGATCAGTTCCATTTCCTTCTAACTTCCATTTTTTGTGAAAGAGAACCAATAACGAAAATTTTATTTGCTGTACTCTAGTTTCGTGTTGAACAAGAAAACTAGATAGTGATAAAAACAAATATAGCCTTGTGACTGCTTGATTTTCCTTTTTTACACTAGTATTCACTAATACTTCATACCAACCCTTTGGCTAGGATAAGAGGACTACATGCACAAACAACTATAATATAAGACCAACTCCACTAAGGATTCTGAAAATAATAATTTATTACAAGTTAAAAACTTTTGTTTTGGTTTTAATATTTTAGAGATTCTAATGGTGCAAATCCTACTTGTGATTCTTTAAAAATAATGATTAGTTGTACAAGTGTTTGTTCATTCTAACAAAAATCCAACATTAATCACATCTACAACCATACAACCATGTGTCATAATTCAAAACAAATCATACACAAATGGATATTTGACATTTAAATGAGATCTGGTTGCTCCATCAAATGCTATCGATCTGTTTATTGTACAAAGATAGGATAACATAGTCTTCATTCTTCCTTCTTCATTATGCATTCTGCACATTTACAAAGCAACAAACTCAATACACTTAAATTTAAACTACAAGAAACTGAAACTAGTAACACTGAAACTGAAACTGCAAAACAAATTCATTAGACTTAAACTAACATTCATTCATGTTCGGTGAATCTCTCTCATAAAGATTAGTTTCAAGGTTCCGGGTTTCGTGAAGACTATTCCAAAAGTCTTGGAAGCCATATGACTAATTATATGGATTTATATAATCCATATGTGGGTGTATAAAGGAGAAGAAAATAGAAGACAAAAGGCTGATAAAGACACATCAAGCTTTGTGTTGTTAAGTTTATTGGTTTATTAAGACTAAAGGTGGCGATTACATATATAAGCTTAGATTAAGACACTAAATTCTTTGTGTTTTTACCATTCAATAACAACCTAACACAACTCTTTACCTAATTAAAACTACAAGCATTAATCACAAATAATATCACAAATCCAAACAGATTCACAGTAATTACTGTGATGTAGACAGTCATAATTGACATCTATAACTATTTATCACAAAGTAACATGTTGATTCACAAGTAAATTCAAATTATCTAAACCTTATGTAACTAAACCACAAGTAAAGTCAAACTAACTAAACCACAAGTTGATTCACAAGTAAATACAAGCATTTATCACAAAGCAGCAAGTTGATCACAAAACAACATCTCAAATGCATTATGGATTATAGAACTGGAAAAGAAAAACTTCTTACCTAAAGAATGATAAATTGTATCAACCCTAGCAGAATTTTTGGTTTCCCAAACTAGAAGAGTCCATCACGTGGTTTGACTTGAGCCCCATTAGTGGGGTACTTGTCCACTAATCAATTTCAGTCAAGAAACATCACAACCCAAACAGAGATATAAAACCATAGAGCTCTATTATTCACTACTTTTAATGCAACCTGACTTAACATAAACCATCCTTAACATCAGTTCACTAACTAGCCGACACAACTTTAGATTACTCTATATATATCGACTTTAAGCCACACTAGAGGAAAATAATCATAACATTTGGAAAACGACTAGCCATAGTACACAAAACTGCAATGTTAGTTGACCAAAACATGCAGAGATAGAGACAAGCTATCCTATTTAGTGAAGTTATCTAAAACTCCGAAGTCGAGACTAATCTAAGTACCATTTATCAAGATTCTCGATTCCCACACATCCAAACAAACTACTTCCACATAACGAAATCAACATTCTCATGCTATTCTATCAGATTTTGACTACAACAACACCAAATGACAAGTAAACAAAGATGATATGAAGAGATTAAGAATTAAACTAGCTATGAGTTTAACGCATATGCCGTAGTATAAACTAATTGAACTGCATATAATGCAACAAGCAAACCAAAATTCACAGATTACATGAACTAGTCATAACCTTAGGAAGAGAAGCTCATAATGTCAGGAAATCATTCACCTTTAACAACTTTCTCCAAGTAATGAAATGATCGATAATCCAATTAGTTTCCACAAATAACCCTCTCAATGTGATTATCAATTTTGAGGATCCGAGATCGTCAACTAATGCATTAAACAAATCAAGCTAATATTTAGTATCTTATCCGAATCTAGTATCACACCAAAACAATCATCACAATCAAAATTCTCTGAGTCTAGTACCACCATCACAATCAAAAATCAAAGCTTCAAGAGACCTTGAAGATGCTGAGACAAACGAAACCTTCGATTTCGAATAAACACATTTGGATTTGTAACACAATGTATGGAGACGTGGAAAGCCGATAAGTGAAGAATAAGAAGATGAACAAACATAGGATGAACTAGTGGTGGATGGATGCAGACTTATGTAGGTTGCTGGCGATTTAATAGACGTCGCGTTCAGTCGCCACATGAGAAGAGAAAAAAAGATTTCTTCGGCAAAACTCGAAATGAGAAGAAGCAGAGCGAAGGGTGGCTTTTTTTTCGGCGAAAATCTTTCCACCAATGGAAAAGTGACATATCATCGTCTCTTAAAGATTCTTAAATCTCTTAATTAAGAAACGATTCTAAAAATTTAAACCTATTATAAATTTAATTAAATGATATTAAATACTAAGAACCTCATTAAGAGTCTCCATTGGAAGTGTTCTAAAGACTGAAAATCTGAAGGAGCTACAATTTTCAGAAACACAGAGGAAAGAGAGCCACAAAGGAGCTCCAACAACAACATATATGATATTGCAATCAATTCCCAATGATAACATTTTGAGCAATGAGAATTGATCCTCTATTTGATCTCGAATCTTCCACCTCAAACATCCACCATTGTAGCTTCTTAAGGACCTCTCTGAATCAGTGATGATATCATTTCAAGAAGGCCATGCTTTTGGGCACAACAAGACCTCAACCAAATCAGTGGCTTGAGGCAAAAATAACTTTGTCCAATTTAAGGTTACACATGCTTTCAATAGCCCATATTATACTTTTAGATTTGATATATGATGTTATTAATTTGACTAAAACCACTCATAGCATGGATTATAACCTTACTCAGGGGGTCTTTCAAAACCCAAGAAGCTCCTCCTATACACTTCTTCTTTCCAAAAGCATACATGATGTTATATTTTACCCAGTGGAGAAGAGGGGTGCCATTTAACATACTTGACTTGCTCCCTTAGTTTCTTACTTTCTTCAACATTCCCAACAAGTGTCTGTTATACTTGTGCTTCTAATTAACCAATGTCATGTATCTTGTTGAATCTTTGAAATTGTGTATATAGACAGGTATATCTCACCTTTGAATGGAAAATAATTTATATTCTTTCAAATGATCCATAAAACCAACGGTATTGTTGATATATTGTTCACTAGAATGGAAATTTCTTTACTCTTTTGCAACATGTAATGCATATTTGATGGCAACAATACCAAATCAAAACTGAATTTAGGGTCTTATAATAGATCCCAATCCATGAGAGGACCTAGATCTGCCTAGCAATTATGCAAGTGAATAAAACATTGCTCTCAAATTCCTTCTCTGCAGAACAAACCTGGCATTTCTTCTCCATGTGAAGACCTCTCAAATCCAACCTCTCTGAAACAGGTAAACAACCCGAAAGTGCTCTCCACCAGAAGTTCTTAATTTTGTGGTTTTCATTTCCCACATTTTTTAATATGAATGTGAATATCATTAATGAAAGATAGCTGTACGGTTACAATCTACACATACTCTACCAAAAAAAACCCAGACCAATGTACCAAAAGAGTCAAACTAGCTTAGTGTTACAACCAATTTAACATAAGAGAAGAGAACTTCTTCCTATCTCGCTTGGAAAGAATGAAGTCCTTGATATGCTTGTCTAGAATTCTGAAGGTTACCTCGGAAGTGGTGGATTGATGAGAGTGAATCCTCTTGTTGCATTCTCTCCAAAGGTTTTCAATCACTGATTGGGAGACAAGCTTCTTCGATAGTCTAAGGGCTGTAGAGTTTGAATTTTCAGACCATTGCATGAATGCAATCCAAGTGTGAAAAGGATAGAAACTGATTCTCATCTGATGATGAATGAGTTCCCATTATCGTTCATTGTAGGTGCATCTTAGGAAAAGATGATCCCTTGATTCCTCCATAATGCCACAAAGACAACAGAGATTAGAGACATTCATGCCCCATGAAATTAAGCAATTCCTGGTAGGTAATCTATCTAGATTAACCACCCACATAAGAAACGCTTGTCAGGGGATGTGTGATGAGAACCAAATGTCCTTAGCCCAAGATTTCTCTACTTTTTTCCTTCTATGCAAATCCCAGAGCTTTGCATTGGCACTTCTGTCAAGGGGGCTGAATATTACTTAGGTGAGCTTGTGGCTAGATCGGTCCTTGCATTTCTAAATCGCCAACCAGTTATAGTAGTAGCCTCTGAAACAGTTGCATTGATATGCACACCAAGATATGATGGGCTTGTCCTTCCCTTAATATCAATTAGAGGTCCCAAGTGAGTCCCATGGTCGAACCAAAATTTTGCAAGCAAACAATTACCCACACCTGTGTGAATAACTTCTCTTATTAGTGGCCTCAAGGTCAGTAATGGCTTCCACATCCAAGAGTCAGACGCCTTCACTTGAACATCCCATAAGCTTGCTATTTTAAGATGATGTTCATGGTTCCAAGCAACCAATAAGGAGCCCTTTGTGCAAATAACAACCAAATCAGCTTTACATCCAATATCTTGTTTGAGAGACCAAAATCCCTCAAGACAAGGCCTCCTTTACTTTTCGGTAAACAGAGAGTACGCCATGAAACCTTGGCAGTTGTTATGTTTTCCAAGCATCCGACCATAAAAACTTACAACAAAGACTTTCAATATTCTTAATGCATCCTTTGAGAATGATAAATGTTGTAAACTGAAAATTGATAGTCCCATAAATAACCAATTTTATCAATTATAATCTCCCTGCAAAGGAAAGAGATTTACAAGACCAATCAGAAAATCGCTTATGAATTTTATCTAGGAAAGGTGCATAATCTGCAGCTCTTAGCCACCTGCTCATGAGTGGCAGTCCTAAGTACTGCACTGGGAGAGAACCTGAGTGAAAACCAGAACTTGAAAATTGAGAGGGTGTCATCTGGTTCTGACCCATAATGAAATATGACTCTTTGTCAGATTAATCTTTAACCCTGACTAGTAAAGGGCGTGAGATCTAGTCTACCAATTGAATTCTGGAAGAACCAAACATAATGCTCTTGAACCTGAGTCGGGTTCTCCACTTGATTACCCGCTTCATCAATCAACATGTGAATCTGATTTGCAGAACGTCTAGCTTATGACATCCTGTGAAAATAAGAGGAGTTTCTATCTTCCTCCTTGAGCCGGAAACCCGAGATCTTTGCTTATGGAATGACTCCTCTGCAAGGGCCAAATTTAACCATTTAGTGTGTGCAGCTTTCTCCAATTCTACGTTTACTATGCTTGGTTGTGAGAGAACTCTATTTTGACAAATAAATAAGTCTTGCAAGGCTTCTGTGCTCTCAATTCAATCCCAGAGAAGTTTAGTTTCCCAATCTCTTTGATTTTCTGCTTGACACCCTTTAGTTTTTGAGATACTACAAATTTGTCGTTTTTCGAAATGAAAGTATTGTCCTAGAAGTCCCTCAACATTGGTAAAAAATGTCTGATTCTTTAGCATCATAGAGAAGAATTTGAATGGTTTCTTTTTATTCCCAATTTGAGGCTTTAGAAGTAAAGCACCTGAAGAATGACCAGAGAAACAAGGCTCTCAAAAGAAACCATAGGACTGAGGAAACTGCAGCAACCATTCACTATTTACCAGAATCCGGTCAAGCTTCTTAGCAATAGGCGAGCTATCATTCTTGTTCTACTAAGTGTAATGTAACCCCCTGTAAGATCAAAAACAGAGCAGTGATTTAAGCAATCCTTGAAATCTCGAATCCGAGCTGTGAATGTATCTATCGAAGCTGAGTGATCATTTGGGTACAGAGACTCATTAAAATCTCCTAACAGCCCCCATAGTTTCCCCGAGACCATAGTAGTAGATGAAAAAGCCCTTACTTACTCCCAAAGAATTCTTCTCTCAATTTCTGTGTTGGCTGCATAAACAACCGAGATAATGATATCATGTTGAACTTCAGGGAATTTCACAAAATAACATATCATTTGCAACGATTTTGATATAATGGACACTTTAACCTTGCTATCCCAAACTATCCAGATCTTAACCAATGACGAGAAGCCATAATTATTGTCAAACTCCCAGCTAGGGAGGACGTTATTAACAAAAATAAAAGCCTTGGAGTGCTGAATGTGAGACTCTATAATGCCTCCAAAAATGATTGGCTTTATGCCATTTAACGAAACAATTACTATGGATCTTATTATTAAACTCTTGCACATTCTAACAAAAAGCGTCAGAAATCGTTAGTATTTTTCGTTGGAGTTTCGCCCCGCGTTACTCCGAAGTTGTCTTTTACTATGAACTAAAGTGAACAGCTCTTCAAGGTTAGGGTCTGGATCAACTACAATGGCTTTCCCTCGAGCTTGAGGAGAAACCAACTCTTTAGTTTCCAAAAGAGGTGCATGTTTGGTAAGAGAGAATGTCTGATCTGACGAACCTAATGGCACTAGTTGCTTGTATTCAGGGGTGATCGAAGCTGAGGCCTCCACTGTACTTGCTTTTCCCTTGGGGCTGAGATAGATTGCAGACTAATATCCACACTCAAAAGCCCACAATCAGATATTTCCAGTCCTTGTTGAGAGCAACTAGAGCTGATAAGATAGTAGTTATTATATTGAAGCTACCGGTTTTGGAGCCATAAGTGGAGTAGTAGTAGGTAGTTTCTCCACTGACGGGTTCACTTGTTTGATAGCCTTTTCAGGTTTTTTTAAATCTGATGGGTTACTTCCTTGTATCACAGCCCCTGCAGCTTAAGCAGACTTTGAGACTATGGTAGTATTATTGGGAGGCTTCTTAACTCTTGGGCAAGTCTCAATAAAATGTGTTGTAGATTTACATCCAGTGCAAGTACTAGGAGCAACTTTACATTTTCTTAGTGAGTGTCTGAGTTCTTTACAGAAGCTGCAAGTCAGGGGCATAATAAGGTTGTATACAGTTACCCTTCATGTATCTCCTGATTGGAATTTAACTACCACTTTTTCAGGTAATGGCTTTCTGGGATCAACCATCATGAGAACTCTTGCAACTTTCATGTTAAGCTTCTTTACCGTAGCAGGATGGCAACGAATGGGATCTCCAACAATACTACCAATGTGTTATAATCTTTCGTGAGAGAAAAATTGATCTGGAACATTACAAAACTCCACCCACACTGGAACCGCTTTCAGTGCCGGCTTCTCAAGCTTAGGACCAAGAGCCCACTTATACACAAACATAGTTTGCCCCTCAATTTGCCAAAGCCTTTGGTTTAATACTCTTTTCCTAGTTGCTTTCACTTGGAACTCTGAATAGGTAAGCATTGCCCTCGACCTTGGAGATAGTGAAGTTTTTGGTCTTTCCCCATATATCGTTCACAATAGCATGGACGACTCCTGGCTTCGGTGGGTCATTGTAAAACTATCCAAGAATGAACATCTCCCAATCCTTTTTGTTATTTTTAATAACTGAATCAGGGATCATAACACAAGTTTCCCCTGTCTCCAAAACAAACGAAGTTCCTTTCTTAGACATAGTTTTTCTTGTGCCATCGACAACATTTTTCCACAAGAGGATATCTTTGGTGGAACAACAACTAGTTTTTCTGAAACAGTTCTAGGTAGAGATGAGGCAGCTCGAGGGGCATTAACGTCAACTATTGGAGAAGTTAAGTCAAGTTTTTGAGCCACAGAGTCGGCTTCTGGATAGGCTAAATCAACGGATTTCACAACCACACTTTCAATTTGCTTATTCATGCTGCCACTTTGTTGGAGTAAAACCTCCGAATCCCCAATCATAGGGGACTGAGCTGTATAAATTAGGTCATTTTGTGGAGGAGAACTCGAAATAGAAGCCGTTTTAGAAGAAGAATCTGAGCTTAAGGGCGAGCTAGGGATGGGCTGAGGGCTCACGACGGAGGCCTTGGAGGACTTAGACCGTGTCCAATAGAAGATATCTTGATTTAAGGTTCTTAATATCAAAACATTATTTTAACAAAAGTTTAGATTTTTATTTAATTTTCTTTTTAAAAAATTGGTCAATTAGACGATTACATGTGTACTTTGGATTTCTAAATATTTCGGGCGAGTCTCTTATTTAAGAGATCTAAGACCATGTGGGTATCTAGACAAATTTTATAATATTAAAGTTAATTAGATACTCTATTAAGAGACTTGTGTATTTTTTTTGCTTCCAATACTAGAAACCCTTTTGGGTTTTTAATTTTTTTTTGTAAAACAAAATTTATTATTATTATTATTATTTTTTTTGTCAACTAACCTAGTGACTATTAAATTCCCTTCTACTATTGCATGTAGAGGGTTCGATCTCTGGTGTCTTGAGAATTTGTAAAGTGACTACACCACTGAGCCACCTGTCTTCGGCCAAAATTTATTATTTAAAGAAATATAATTATTTATTTTAAACATATTAATACAAAAACATTAATACAAGTGAAATATAAATTTTGACATTGATTATTGATTATCAGTTGTTATCTTGGCTGTGTCCAAATTTTTGCCATATATGCTCGACCAAATCGGCTTTTAATTTTTCATGTTGTTGTCTATCACAAATTTTAGTACGAGTATTCATCATGTTCTGAATATTCGTAGGCATATCTGTAGAATACGTGAGATCGATAGATGAACTTCTGCTTCCTTTGCCGTGCTGGAATTCTGAAGGATCATAGTGAGTGTAGTATCCATCTCGTTCGTCTTCTACAATCATGTTGTGGAGTATAATACAAGCTCTCATGATCTTGCCTATTTTTGTTTTATCCCAAAAAAGCGATGGATTTTTTATAATTATTTTTGCAAGACTCCAAAAGCACGTTCGACATCCTTTCGGGCTGCTTCTTGACATTGCGCAAACAAAGATGCCTTTGGACTTTGTGGAAGTGAAATAGATTGGATAAAAGTTGCCCATTTTGGATAAATACCATCTGTTAGATAGTATGCCAAATTATACGCCCTTCCGTTGACCAAGAAATTAACTTGCAGAGCATTACCCTGTATTATATCATCAAAAACCAGTGAGCGATCAAAAACATTAAGTTCGTTTAAGGTACCGGGAGGTTCAAAAAATGCATGCCATATCCATAGATCATATGATGCCACCGCCTCTAAAACGATTGTTGGTTTCCCTGAACCTCTACAATATTGCCCTTTCCATGCGGTAGGGCAATTTTTCCACTCTCAATGCATACAATCGATGCTTCCTATCATTCCAGGAAATCCCCGTTGTTCTCCAATATAAAGTAAGCGTTGAAGATCGTCATGTGTTGGTCTTCTTAGATACTCATCGCCAAACAAATCTATGACTCCTCCCACAAAATGTTCCAAACATTAACGTGCAGTACTAGCACCGAGACGAAGGTATTCGTCAACTGCATCAGCCGCAGTGTCATATGCCAATAGACGTATTGTTGCCGTGCTTTTTTGTAGTCTTGAGAGTCCAAGCCTTCCAAGTGCATCTTTTTGCTGTCGAAAAAAGGAATTTCATTTAATAGTCGATCCATAATCTTCATGAATAATGACTTATTCATTTTAAAACGGCGTCGGAATAGATGAGGAGCATATGTCGCATCTTCACTGAAATAATCGTTCCATAATCGTATATGGCCTTCCTCACGATTACGTTCGATAAAAGCTCGTTTTTTTCTTGAGTGAGATGCCTCTTGACTTTGCCCATAATCGATGAACATATTTTCGAAAGATTGATCAAAAGGTTGATCACAAAATTGATCAAAATGTTGATCAAAAAACTGATCAAATTTTTCATCTAATGATCCATCTTCTTCATGATTAGAAGATGAGGCCATGCTGTGTTTTTTTAAAGAAAATTACGTGAGCAAATGCTGTGTTTTTTTATAGGAAATTATGTGAGCAAATGCTGTATTTTTTTTATAGAAAATTATGTGAGCAAATTGAGTTGATTTAAAGATGATGACATACTGTGTTTTGTAATGACAGTCCGTGACTCCTTTTTTATTTTGATAGTCCAACAAATCAGAATCACATGCCATTTCACAATAATACATTTGGTTTCTGCACCATGTGAGTTGTGTAATAAATATTACATTGAAAATATCAATGTATTAAACTTATTTGGACAAGAATCACGAGAAGGATCTTAATGTGCAATCCAACAACTCTGCAAGCTTATTCAAAGAAAAAAAAATGTAGATATTAAGTATTTATGATGATGTGGGTCAAACGTAGAATTATTTACTCTTCATAGAAGCATTGAAGCTGATAAAATAAATCAGCTCATGATTCAATGTACGCAAGAGTTGCATACACAGAGCAGCAACACAGAGAAGCTATTTTATTACATAACCGTTTCAAACCTGCACAACAAATAGCATACTTCATTACACAACATATTTTACACAAATAGCATACTTCATTACACAATAAACACTTCATTACATAACCGTTTCGCATATTTTACATAAGAAAACAGAGAAGCTATTTTACACAAAACAGAGAAGCATGATCTTAAGCCTAACATTAGAGCATATTTTACACAAAACATAAGAACATAACTGATTTAAATCCATCATATCCGCTATGAGCTTCCTCTTGAGATCTTCTTCACATTCGGATAAAGGCTCCTTCTTTGAAATCAGAATCTGAAGCATCTTCATGGCATGGTCCTTAGCTTTGATATCCCACATCTGCTTAAACTCAGAGACCACCCTCCCTTCACCTTCTCTTTTCCCTTTACCTTTCGCAGCTTTGACACCCGGAGGTCGATTTGTAGAAAGCTCAGCTTCAGGACCAGCCACATGTGACAATGAAGCCTCATCAGTCCTCCTCCTCTTAGAAGAAACATCAGTCTTTGAAGTAGACAGCTCACACCATTTTTGATCATTCCTAAGCTCTTTCCGAGCATGTTCAAGAGTGAACTTCTTGCTGTGGTTATTGTAAAAAATTTGATGAGCATTCTTTAAGACGTCATTCTCATTCTGTCCACTGGTTTTCTCCCTATTTGCAGCATCATAAGCGCCTGAAAACTTGGACATAAGATCGTAGATCTTGTGCCATCTTTGTTTGCAGTTGTTGGATGAGCGTATTTCAGACTTCTCCTTACAGCTTGCTGTAAAGTATGCAGCAACTCTTTTCCAGAACGCACCATGCTTCTGCTCGTTGCCAATCACAGGGTCCTTGCTCGTGTTCAACCAAGAACTTATTAGCAACACATCATCAGAAGGTGTCCAAAACTTTCTAGCTACCTGATCTATGCGAGCAGACTGAGAAGAACAATTACTAACTAGCTCAATTTCATCATCAAGACATTGATTGTGTTGACTATTCAATAAACCAGTAAAACTAGATGGTTGAGGAAAAGGAAAAGTGAATGGAAATCCATCAGAAGAAGAGACAAATAGAACAGAAAAGACAAAGAGAATATGGAAATTGGAAGATGTTCTTCAACTGCAAATGAAGAACAAATCTTCTTAAAAGAAGATCAATGCAAAAGAGAAGTTATGGTGACAAGACTTAAACCTAAAAGAACACTTAATTAATGTGAATATTATTTGCAGCAACTACCAAAAGTGGATCGAAGGATCAATCTCAATTAATGTGAATATTATTTGCAGCAATTCCTCGTTAAAAGCTTACTATACCTTCTCGAAGAGTCTATGGCTCATCCATTGCTCCACATCACGCCTTCTCAGCATCATTTCCATCCTCCTTCAATGCACAAACTCATCATTCATCAAGGTTAGTGAATTAGCCAATGAAATCCAGAACACTTTTCAACTATAAAACAAACACTTTTTTGCTACATCGTTACAATCCAAGATCACTAGTCCAATTACGAAGAACAATAAACAAAAACGTGTATTAAGTCCAATACACTTGGTGATCTGTCATGGATACACTTGGTGATCTGTCATGGATACATGGTTAGTTTAGACACTTCATGATCTGTCATGGATACATCAGCTGTTCTTTTATCCAATATATTCTCATTGAAGTCTATAAATTCATCAAATCAAACATAAATAAGTCTTGAGAGTAAATTAGCCGTTGTGCCACTAATGTATACAGTTGACCGTTCATTCAACTTCCTAATCTGGAAGAGAAGATGGATATTCCTCTAAAGATAATATTGGACAAGCTAACCTGTTTAGGCTGACCATTTTTCCCACCGATAGTTGTAACAATAATATGACCTGTTTCAGTTCCATTTTCATCAACCACAGCTGGTTCCATTTCCTAATAGAGTCCAGCAATCAGCAAAAACGCAAGAAGAAAAAACACATTAGCAACAAAACAAAGAGGCCAAGCCTGTTTAAGTTTATTCATTGAGTTCTTTAACCTTATCATCTTTTATCTTCATCTCATTAATCCCTTCAGGAAGTTTGTCAGCACATAGGGAAGCATTATTCTGTTTCGTAGACATAGAAGAAGGTAATGTTCCCATAAGCCATTTTCAACAACTTAATTCTGAAGTCCTAAAATCTGCTAAGGTAATAACACAAAGAAACAAAAACGCATTACATAAGTTTCAAGTTAAATCTCTTTCCGCAAACCCAAAATTGGAACAAAATGACCGAACATAGAAACAGTGAAGAAGATCTACTGATCTAGAAAGTAAGAACTTACAAAAGCCTAGCTCTCAATCCGATCAAGTTAACATAAATTTATGCATAAACAGTAATCACTAAAACTAAAAGGTTAATTCCATAATCTCTTTAAGCGTCAAGGTAAACAAACAGAAAGAGAAAACCGCCGACTCTGTCATACATGAAATGTCTCCGCCGCAATTTCACTTCACCATGTTGTATCTGCAGCAACTCCAAAACTCTTTCCTTGCCGAAAATCGCGAATAATGGAAAGAGATGATGAATAATGATGCGATTTAATGGCGAGATGAGGCATAAGATTAATGAAAAGCGAGGGTTTAAGACACAGTTTCAATAATCAAAAACCCAAATCAAAGAAAGATAAAACCTTTTTTAAGAACAATGCCTTCTCAACGAGCTTCGGATCGAGACTCTTGGCGGAGACGAGTTTAGAGTGGAGAATGCGGACGGAGGAATCAACGATCGATGCTTTCGCGTTCAAATTTTTTTTTTTCTGTCCAAAAACAATCACCCAATAAAATGTGGACACGTCAGAAGGGTTTTAAAATCCCTTAACCTATCTACCCATTTTTGTTTTAATTAAATGCTAAGAATTTCCTTAAGAGTCTCTATTGTACATGCTTTTTTTTTTTTACAACGGCAAATTATATTGGACCACAACTAGTCTGCCTAATAATCAAATTTCTACATAATGTAGACATGGAGACTCGATCTCAGGTTATGCAAATGCGCTGTCTTAAGTGGACTTACCACATGCCACTAGGATATATGCCATTTGCTATTATACATGCTTTAAGAGCCTCAACTTTTTCTCTATCTTTTTTTTAATTATTTTAATATATTTTTGAGTTAGATATCTAGTTAAAAATTATCATTGGACATGCTATTAGACTACATATAGCTATTTAATTTGAGGTTCTAAACTATTAAAATATAATTAGTTTTGTAAGATTTTTTTTTTAAATAAAAGAATTGTTGAATCAAATAAGGACTCATGTGTAGATAAGTGTCTTATTTGATAAAAGTTAGAAACTCAAGTTGCTTCTTTTAGAACATGTACAATGCTAGGTATCTTATATTGAGTATTTTAACAATGAAATATTATTATTTTACTATAATACAAAAAATAGACCAATATTAAATTGACAAGTGGATAAGATACTCTTGTTAGAGTATCTTAAGTATCTTATTTAAGATACTCAAATCTTTCTCTCACCTCTTGTTTTATTAATTTTGGTTTTTTATTGTTAAAATACCCACTTAAAATACTAGCATTGAACATGGTCTTAGAACCTCGTCTCTTCTCCCTCTTATTTTTTTTTTCTTTTTTTAATCATCAGAAATTCATTAAAATTTATCATTGGAGCTGCTATTAGCTCCCGATTTCGCTTTCCCTGAAGACGCAGAAGCCTTGTGAGAGTTTCGATTTTTGGCTTTTTGCTTCCTCATAGGAGGGGAGAGCCTTGGGGAAAGAAGGGGTGAGCACCATTATCGTAGAGACACCGACGCTTGAAGGAAAATGGCCGAGAAGAGAAGAGAACGGAGGTGAGAAAATCGTGCTCAGAATCGCACTTTGGTGTAGCAACATGTCGCTTTTTTTAATATGGTTCTAATCCATTTCCCACACTTGTTCCTTTAAGGATATGGTGGATGGTAATTGTGTGGCTTCTTTTATCAAGTTGATTGTCTTCTTGAAAAGCTTTCTCATATCCTGATTTCATAGTGAAACCACCACTCTTTTCATATCTCCAAACTCAAAAATTGTTTTGTTCATTACCTCTCTAGCTCTCGACAGGTAGTGATGATCTGAGGCCTGAAGATTCCACCCGTTGGTTCTAAAATCAATCAGAGAGCTGACTTTTTTGGTTAACGTCAAAACACACTTTTTCTCCACGGGACTCTCATGCCTTTTTACCAATCCATGAGTCATTCCAAACATTAAATCTACCTCCATTTCCCACCTACAGAAGACCTCTACCATGTAACAAACTTTTCCATCCATAAGAAGGACGGAAACCACTCAAAGCCTCTTCAAATAGATTGTTTTTATAATACATGGACTTAATTAAGGAGACCAGCCAAATTGTTGTCAGGCTGTTGCATAATTTTTCAAGCTTGTTTGGTCAATTATACATGATTGAAACACTCCAAATCTCTCAATTTCATACCTTTCTTCAGTTTGGCAAACACATTTCCTTCCAGCTCTTCTAATGAATTTTGTTTTCTATTGAATTCCACCAAAATCTGGCATGGCTATAGCGAAGGTTTTACATGTTGATTTTGGCATTCTAAAACCGGATATCGCGTGTACCGCCATAGCTAAGGCCAAATCTTCAAGTACATATGTTTTCCCACCGTGGATAGGGTTCTAGAGAACCATCCAGACATATGATATTTCAGTTTCTTTTGGGTTTCAACACCACCTCATCTAAGGGGTTTTAATATATTTATAGTTCATAAATGCTAAATTTATAGATTAATTTATATCATCGAATTCAAAATTATCAAGAGCGGAAAGTTGCTTGTCCAAATGTCTTCAATGAGAAAGAAATATATATATATATATTGTCGTGCCCTTTGGTCATAATAACGTTTTCATTGTCGTTTTGTTGTCCTTATCCTTTTATTTCTTTGTTTTTTCCGCCGTTTTGTTGTCCTTATCTATAAACTAAAAGAAAAAAAAAACCCTAACAACACTCTTTGTCCACATCTCCTGAAAGCAAAAACAAAAGTAGATATCGATGTCTGGGATTCTAGGGTTGAGCGCCGCTATGGGAAAACCACCCAAGCCAGTTTCAAGCCTAGCCAAGTCCCAAAGCCGAAGAGATGACCCGAAGGAAATTCCAGTTGATCTCTGGATTGATATATTTTCCAGATTGTCGGCGAAAGACATTGCATCCTGTAAATGCGTTTCGAAGCTGTGGTCTTCCATTCTGCGTCGTCATTACTTCTTGGAACTCTTCTTGAGAGTATCCTCGACTAGGCCACGGCTGTTGTTCGCTCTCCTGCACAAAAATGAGTGGAAATTCTACTCGGCTCCACAGGCTTTAGATCCACAGTTGATCTCTTCTCCTTTGGTTCCATCTTACCATATGCCTTTCCCAAAAGGTTCTATTTTTATATCTGACGATGGGATCTGTGCCCCTGTACGTGGTTTGGTCTGTAGCAAAACGACGGACCCGATGTTCTTTAACCCTAGCACAGGAGAGTGCCAAACTTTACCTGGATGCATAGAGAATCTGACTGCGCTGAATATGCTTTATGGATATGATCCTATCGACAAACGATCCAAGGTATTGTGCATGTTGGAGGATTTGTCGTATCAAGTGTCAACATTAGGAACAAGAGAAGTAAGCTGGAGAACAATCGAATATTCGATACCCCATACACAAATACAGCCTGAGATATTGATTGGTGGAGATTTGGTTTATTTGGCCAAGCGCACTGGCTATGGAAGTATTGCAGACCTTTTGGTGCTAGTGATCTTCAATGTTAGGTTGGAGAACTTCATGTTTATAGACGTGGGGTTAGAATTTTGGTATGGAACTCTAGTTAATTGTAAAGGTAAATTGGGCGTGATATGGCCAGGTTTGGTTAGTCTTATTGGAAGCACAAAGAGATTAGAGTTGTGGCTTCTCGAAGATGTTGATGAAGTGAAATGGTCGAAGACTTTCTACACAGTGCCAGATAACTGGTCACATATAGTTGCGAATACCTGGCTAAATGTTGTGGGGATGACTGATGCAGGTGATATTGTGTTCTCCACACCCTATCTGAAAGATTCTTTCTACATTGTATACTTCAATGTAGTGAAGAACACTTTGGTAAGACTTGAAGTCAAATTCAAGAATATAGGTAAGGATGATGAATACACAAAGGCTTATACATTCATTGACCATGTAGAAAATGTGGGGCTTATAGATTTGATTTCATAATACATAGTCATGGTAGATAAATTGGCTCCTAAGTTTGGGCTATTTAATAGAGCCATTATTGTTTGTGTTTGTCTTGTTTCTTGTTTCTTGAAGGTAACAACTATTCGATTGTTGTATGACTATTTTATGTGTTGGGAAACTTTGCACATGCGCATCATGGTTTTGTTGTAAACTATGGTTTGGCTATTTAAAATTTTTCTCTTCATGAGCAATCCATTTTTTGTTCTTTGTTGAGTTCTACTATATAATTCATTATCAAACTTGTTATCTTAAATTTGCGATCTTTCAAAAAAATACCATTAATTATTGAAAAATGACTAAAATACTATCATATTATTATTTTTATATATATTTGAAAAAAACATTTATGAAAATTTTTCCGCCAAAATTTGTTTCCACCAATTTTTTTTCATCTCAAAATTTGCTTCTAACATTTAAAAGATTTTATAATAGAG